>BSBK01006307.1:2500-32500 GCA_027943335.1 Chamaecyparis obtusa
ATGGTAACTCAACTCATAGCTTGTAGTATATAACTGGAAAGAGGTATATTTTTACCATACTTATTAATTCTTTTTCTAATTAATAGCTTTTAAATTATGATGTAAATGTCTACTAACCTTTGGTAGCAAAGAATTGGTGTAGGATATATAGGAAAGATCAAACTTTCGAAGGTACAAGTATTACACTCGACAAAGCAAAGTGGTGGATGTGTTCATATATCTATTCATTCTAATGTATAATTATTAGATCTTGTTTTTTAAATAAGAAAATAAGGAGAGCACTCGGGACATGGGTATGCCCATGAAGCATTGTATTTTTCTCGATTAATATCGAGTCGTGGGTTATGCCTACGGTAGTAATGTATATTAAAAAATCTAATCATTTGATGAGTCATGGGTATGCCCACATAGTTTGTATAAGGATAGGGACCTTTGGTCCCGGGCTAGGCTGGAGGTTTTCTCTACCTCGCTCTTTCCTACCAGCGCTCGCAGCAAGCGAGGTCACATTGTAAAAACTATAATTTATATTAATAGAAATTTTTTCAGGGCCTCGGCCTTTTATTGATAAAAAAAAAGAAAGAATTAATTAATTGAGAGTTAAGTGAATTGACAGAAATAAGGAATGCAAAAATACTTGAGTTAAAAATAGAATTGAGGGAATTATGGAATTGATGAAAACAAAGCTGTGGAGTTGAGTTGAGTTCCAAAATTGTATGGTTGAGTTCAAATTCTTATATTGGAAAGGCTTGGCCATTATTCTCAATACACAGCTTTGTAGATTTGGGTGAAGGAATTGAATTGAAGAATTTTTCTGAAAGCTTAGACTTTTCTACATTTCTTATATTTCTTTGATTTGTGGTTTGAGGTAAGATTTAGAAACCCTCGTAGTCTTAATTCTAGTATTTCAGAAGGTTGTCTTCTTTGTGCTTTTTAGATCTGGGTATTATGGTTGTTTTGTGATTTTACTTTCATGTTGAATTTCTAAAATTAGTTTTAGGAGATTTGGTACTTTTATGAATTCCATAATTAAATTTTGTTTTAAATTCAATTAGGATTTGAAAGATTCATGGTAGAAAAACCTTAGGGTTTGAATTGATAAAATTATTGAAATATTACACAGAATATTGTTCATATGTGAATTCTTCTTTGTTAAAATCTATGAGAAAAGAGAAAATAAATTGTGTCTCGTAAACCTGTTTATAGCTGAACGTGGACCTCTAATCTAGCCATATACACAACATAGTCATTGCTCACAAATCAAATTACGAAAATGAGTATGAATTACTCAATTCACAGATTCATAGTGAATCGACCTGTTGCCTCCTAATTAACTGGGGTGTTTGAATTAATCTTAGAACGAGAGCCAACAACCAAAAGACTAAGCTAATATGGAGGATTTGAAAGCTATGAAAGATAAACAATGCAATTAATCTAAGATGAAAATGCCAATTAAGCTAGGAATGAAATGCATATTTTAAACTAAGAACTTGAAAGAAATATGAGAGTGCAGATTTTAAGCTAAGAACATAAAAGAAATATGATAATTAAGCTAATAGCAATGAACAAACTATATTAAATGAGAGTGCAATATTATACTAAAATGAGAAATTAAACTAATTATGCAATAAAAAGTTTGAAAATATGAAAGAATTGAGATGAAATTTCGCTATAGTTTTTGTGCTCTCAAAATTGCCTCCTTCGAATGAGGAAGAAGGTTTATTATATAGACAAGCCTAGGGAGAGAATGAAGAGGTTCTTGAAATGAAATGGTTGACTCTTCATTCCTAATTGAGACAAATATTCATGAATTACTTAATTAAAAGAATGAATTATTGCCACATATGGGTGACCGTTCGAATATTTGAATTATTAAATCCAAATAAGATAATCCATTCACATAACTAAGTAATATTAATTCCTTTATGTGTATTAGCTAAAGGGGGTGGATTTTTAATTTAATTTAAAGCACTTAGGACTTTAGAATTAAATCAATTTATCATAGGGATTATTTAGCTAATAAAGTTGAATACTTAGGAATTAATTATAGTGTGAGATTAATGCAAATTAGGGTTTTTTCAATTGACATCAAGTCAAAATAAAGTCAAGTAGGAGAGAGAAAATTGCCTAGTAAAATAGGACTTTGAAGATGTGAAATTAAAGAAAATGCACCAAAATTGATTGAAATTATTAGGTGCCAATTTTGGGGTATTACATTTGCCCCTCTTTGAATTGATGTGCGAGCAATACATTGATTCAAAGAATAGTCTGATGCAACAGATGAGATTTTAGGATTGTCCCAAAACGGAGCTTAACCCTCAGAAGTCAAGGTTAGGATGCCAAGATACCAAAATAGATCAAATTGCAGAACCACCTCCAAAATGAGGCATGATTCTCTGAAGTCTAAGTTAGATTACAAAGATAGCGGTCTAATGAAAACTTGAGAAGAGATCGAAATCAGGGTTAGATTGCCCCAATATTGATTGATCGAATGATGATAGATGTAGATTTAGGACTAATCTCCAGAATCAGGGTTAGATTGCTGCTATACAAAACTTAACCCTCTAAGACCTAGGTTAGATTGCCTAGATAATGGTCCAAAAGAGATTTCGAGAGCCATCTCCAGAACAAAGCTTGGCTTTCAGGAATTAGGGTTAGATTTCCCCAATACCTAATGAGATTTTGAGAACCATCTCCAAAACAAAGCTTGATCCTCAAGGATCTGAGTTAGATTACTTAGATACCTAAAAGATAGATGACAAGATGACCAGATGTGAGGCACAAAGATGCCCCTAGAGATGAGATGCCCTAAGCGGTGAGGACTTTGATTTAGATCAGATTGATATGAAACTGGTTCGACAAGATTCAAATGATGTAATCATCTTGCCACCTCGGGAGTGAAATTGAAAGATGACATATTAGAAGGATGGTTGACAACAAGAGGTTGCAGAATAGAAGCAATCAGACTAGATTCGAGAAGCTGCAGAAGCAATTTGGAGTGATCAGGAGGTCTGGTTGACTAAGTTTGACTAGAGTTGACTTTGATGAAAAGATTAAAGATCTCGAGAAAAAAGATAAGGAGATGAGAGTCTAGCAGGAAAATGACACCAGAAGACTGATTGCACAAGCGTCTAATCCCAAAGGGTCCCAGAATTTAAAACGTGATTTCAAGCTATCTAGAGATGTTAGATTTTGATTTCGATCCCGAAAATGGATTTAGAGCTCGATTTAGCCAAGGGTGCAATTTTTGCGCAAAACAGAGCACTTTGAAAATTAGGTCAAAAAGCTATATAAGGCTTGAAGGGGTCATTTTTAATTCATTATTCACTTTTGTCTTCTTGCAAATTTGAGCTTTGAGAGAGAGAATGGAGGGCATTCCAGTGCATATGCATCGATTTGAGTGCTCGCGATGACACACTCGACCACTGGAGTATGATGCACTTATGAGTAGTCGATAATCCTCCTTGCATTTCAATTTTTTCTTGCTTTCTAGGTCGATTTAGGTTAGATCTAGCATGTTTTAGGGCTTGTTCTTCAAGTCTTGTGCGAGGAAACAGTTTCCTCGCATCGGCCTAGGTCACCCCTCACGCAAGGAAACGGTTTCCTCACATGGGTCAAGGCTTCCTCGCCTGGGGCCTTTCTGCAAGCTTGCACGAAGTGCTTGTGAATGCCGCATGAGATTTCTCATTCTCGCACGGGAGGAGATCCTGTCTTGCGCAAGGGAACAGTTTCCTCGCGTGAAAATTTGCTGCAGTGTTGCAAAATCTTTGCCAAAATTTGCTGAATTTGCATGAAATCAGCCAAGTAGAGCGTCACAAAGTCATGTCTAAGATAGATGCATTATTGTATTTGTTGTTGTTGTTTTGAAAACCATCATATTGAGATACTAATCCATTGTCATTGCTTGCTTTGCAGGTTGACTTCCCCGACGTCACCTTCCAGTCACATCATCCAGTGATCACTACACTAGTCTAGAGGTTGATAGATTGACGCAAGGACAGGGAGCAAGAGGGGCCAAAGGATGGCACACCCTAATGATCCAAGCTTGCAACACACATGCAGAAATAACAAACAACAAGAGTGAGAGAGAGAATGCAAGATCTTTCATATATTATCATCAATTGGAATCATACATGCCAGGCTGTAAGGCCTTCCCGGTTAGGGCCAGATATTACAATGAATCTCAAAAGTCCTCAAACATGCGAGGATCTATCAAAAATCTCCAATCTAATGTCTACTATCTTCTCTCAAAACTGACTCCCAAAACTACAACCAAACATCTACATTTATACAAGAAGCTATCCAGCTGAGCTGGCCTTCAAATCCATAATTAACAAAAGTAATGGTCAAATTTGGGACTACACACTTCCCAATGAAGGATACCAACATTAATTATGTGATCAAATATAAATGCATAAGTCGGCCACAACAGGAAACAAAATTGAACCCGTTGGTAAGCAAGATAACTGAGTAGTAGACAAACAACGCCGAGCACCAGTGAAATAACCGACTGCCCAGGAGATAACCAACCACCCTTGGTAACCAAAGAAAATTGACCAACTACCAACCAACTCGGTTAAAGTAGAAAATGAGCAACACAGACATAATTTGGTGACATAGGATTGCCAAGGACCCGAGATGCTCTTGCATCAGACACCTGGGGTTATTTTGAAATGATTCTCAAAATCATTTGGTGGGTCTGGTCCGAGCTGCATCCAACTCAAACTGTGAAATCCAAGAACTATCTTCCATCGGTCTATTCTTCCACTTAACCAGATATTCCATATACTATTTTCCTCTTGTACTTTTGCCAATTCTTTCCTTTAAAATCTGTTCAACTTCATCATTCTACTTCTTAGGATATTCTGTCGGTACTATCACTTCTTCATTAGGTTCATGATACTCACATAAATCAACAATGTTGAAAATAGGTGATATGTCCATGTCATCAGGTAACTCAATTTCATATGCATTTCCACTGTCAAATTTCTTTAGAATCTTGAAAGGTCCAAACTTCTTCATCTTCAGCTTTCCATATGTTCCAACAAGAAATTGACCTTTCTTCAAATGAACCATCACTTCATCACCAACATCAAAATTCTTATGTCTTCTTGATCTATCAGCTCTATCTTTGTATTTCTGATTACTGTCTTCCATCTTTAGCTTCACATCTTCATGCAATGTCTTCATGTATTCAGCAAAATTTACTTCTTCAGCACTTTTCTTATTCTCATTAGCAATGTCTCTCAAATCAGATATTCCTCTCGGTTGTGTGCCATTCACAATCTCAAATGGTGCCTTTCCAGTACTCCTATTCATTGAATTATTGTATGCAAACTCTACTTGTGCTAACATAGAATCCCAATTACTCAGTGTGTCTCCAACTAAATATATTAAAAGATTTCCCGAACTTCTATTCACAACTTGAATCTGTCCATCGGTTTGTGGGTGAAATGTAGAACTATATTTCAATTCAGTGCCAAATTTCTTCCAAAGTGTTTTCCAAAAGTACCCAACAAATTTATTGTCTCGGTCAGAGATAATACTCCTTGGTAATCCATGCAATCTGACAATTTCCTTAAAGAAAAGATCTACTACATGTACTGCATCTGATGTCTTTCTACAAGGTATAAAATGTGCCATTTTAGAAAATCTATCCATAACAACAAATATAGAATCATTACCTCTTACTGTCTTCGGTAAGCCAAGAACAAAATCCATACTGATATCAATCCAAGGTTTCTCAGGTACAACAATCGGTGTATACAATCCAGTATTCTAACTTACTCCTTTTGCAACTTGACAAATACCACAACCTTTCACAAATTTTTGAACATCTCTATACAACTGTGGCTAATAGTACTTCTCCTTAAGCAAATTCCATGTTTTATCAATGCCAAAATGTCCAGCCAAACCACTACTATGTTTCTCCTTTATCAAATTAGATCTCATTACTCCTCTCGGTATACATAACTGAATACCTTTGAACAACATACCTTCCTAAATAAAATATTCATCCCATTTAGTATCTTGTTGATCTTGAATAGGTGCTATGCACTTTCTCCATGACTCAGAAAAATCAAGGTCATTTTCATACAAACCTCTCATCTCATCAAAACCAAGAACTTCAATTTTCATCTCAGTCATCAAGGATCTTCTTCTACTCAATGCATTAGCAACTCGGTTAGTGACTCCACTTTTATGCTTTATCACAAATGTGTAACTCTGCAAATACTCAACCCATTTCATATGTCTCTAGTTCAACTTATTCTAACTACCCAAATATTGTAAAGCCTTATGATCAGTATACAACACAAATTCACTCGGTATCAAATAATGTCTCCATTTCTTTAGTGCTTGAACAATAGTATAGAATTCTTGATCATACACAAAATATTTCCTTCTAGCATCATTCAATTTCTCACTAAATAAAGCAACAGGTTTACCTTCTTGACTCAACACAGCTCCAATTGCACTTCCACTTGCATCACATTCTACTTCGAATACCTTACTGAAATCAGGTAATGCCAAAATAGGTAATTCAGCAACCTTCTGCTTTAGAGTCTCAAAACTTCTGCCAGCTCCATGTGTCCACTTGAATTCTCTTTTGTCTCCTCTCATAGTCTTAGTCATAGCATTACAAATTGAACTGAAATTCCTTATGAACTTTTGGTAAAAACTTACCAAACCATGAAATGATCTTACCTCAGTAGCATTCACAGGTGTAGGCCAATTCAAAATAGCTTCAACCTTTTTAGGGTCCATCTTCAAACCATCAGCTGAAATAACAAATCCCAAATACACAATCTCTTCTTTCATGAATGAACACTTTTTTCAGATTTATCAACAACTTTTCCTCTTTCAATATCTGCAAAACTTGTCTAACATGCAACAAATGTTCTTCTCTGGTCTTATTGAATATCAAAATATCATCAAGATATACAATCACAAATTTACCCAAGAATTTCTTCAAAACTTCATTCATTAATCTCATAAAAGTACTCGGTGCATTAGTTAAACCAAAAGGCATAACCAACCACTCATACAAACCTTCTTTTGTCTTGAAAGCAGCCTTCCATTCATCACCTTCTCTGATTTTGATATGATGATACCCACTTTTCAAATTAATCTTTGTGAAATACTTTGCTCTAGTCAGACTGTCCATTATATCATCCATTCTCGGTATAGGAAACCTAACTTCACTGTTATCTTATTGATTTCTCTTGAATCAGTACACATTCTCCATTCTTCTTCGGTGCCAATACAATAGGTACTATGCAAGGACTCAAAATTTCTCTAATCAAACCTTTCTCCAGCAACTCTTGAATCTGTTGGTTCAATTCCTGATTCTTGGTAGGTGTCAACCGATGAGGTGCCTTATTTGGTAAACTAGCTCCAGGGATTAGATCCATACAATGATCAATGCTTCTTTTCAGTGGCAAACCATCAGGTACATTATCAAAAATGATATCACTATACTCAGTGAGTAACTTATCAATCTCCTCAGGGACATTATCCTCTATTTTCTTACTTGGCTTATTAGGAATCACAACGAAACATACATCATTCCTCTTTAATGAGTTAACAAACTTCCTTCCTTCCATCAAACAAACTTTTGCATATGTGCAAACATTACTAACGGGTTCTTCCATCAATGGTAACAAGATTTGTTTCTTTCCATCAGCCAAAATAGTATACTTATGCAATCTCCCATCATATATAGCATGTCTATCATATTGCCAAGGTCTACCTAGCAAAATATGACAACAATCCATAGGCATGATATCACATAACACCTTATCATAGTATTTTCCAACCTTCAAATTAACATAACATTGTTCACTTACCAGGAGTGTATGCTTATCTTTGATCCATGAAATCTAATAGGGCTTTAGATGTACCAACCTTTCCAAATGCAATTTTGTCACCATCTCTTCAGATGCCAGATTCTCCAAGCTACCACTATCAATGATTACCTTCCAAACTTTGTCAGAAACTCAACATCTAGTCTTGACCAAACTTTTCCTTACCAGATCTTCCTTCTTGCTTTCATTCCACAGTGCTCTCCTTACTATCAAGTTATTTTCTTTCTCAGGTTCATCTGGTGACTCTTCTTGCACCAAAGCATTCCTACTGCTACCAACCTTCTTACTAGCTTGTGTACATTCAAAGGATCTATGTCCTTATTCTCCACAATTATAACAAGTTCCTTGGAAACTTCCTCTGCTATAAACACCTCGGTAGTTACTGCCTCTGCCTCTAGAACTTTCACATTTCTAATCATTCTTGCCTTTGTCCAGATTTGTCTTTTCTGGTTCAGATCTACCATTTTCACCATTAGATCTATCTCTTCCTCTAGGGAATCTACCACCTCAACTTCTCTGTCTTTGCTCATGTCTCTTTTTCAATTTCTTCTCAGCTTTCAAAGAAAATTGATAAGCCTCTTCAATGTTCTCCAACTTGACCATACTAATCTCCTCTTGGATGGAAACTCTCAAACCATTTAGGTATCTACCAATTCTTTCCACATAATCTTCATCATGTTCAGATCTGATATCTAGTCTATAGAATTCCTTAGTATACTCTTTTATCGAGCTATCCTTCTTTCTCAAACTTTGCATTCACCGAACTAGGTTAATCTGATAATCACAAGGTAAGAACTTTCCTTTAACTTATTGACCATTTTACTCCATACCTTGATTTTGTCTTTTCCCTTCCTTTTTTGATCCAATTGCAGGTGTTCCCACCATAAGGATGCATTACTTTTCAACTTTTTGCTTGCAATCTTCACCTTCTTATCCTCAGGAATGTTTTCATATTCAAAATACTTTTCCATTTCGGTGATCCAGTCCACCAATTTATCGAAATCCAGCTTTCCACCATACTTAGGGGGATTGAAATGTGGTGTTGACTTCAGACTTGTGAAAGCCTTTAAAAATATTTCTTCACCTTGATCCATAACAGGAGTAGGTTTTGCATTCACCTGTTCTTCTTCAATTTCATCATCACTAACATCTTCAAGATGTCTGCCTCTTCTTTGGGCTGTTTCTACTGCTTCTAATCTAGCAACAATCTGCCTTAGCGTATCTACCAATCCTAGATCTTCATCTCACCTCCCATTTACCATCTTGATAACCCTCTACAATTGTAGGTCAAATCGCAATCTGCTACCCCACAACAATTCAACTAGGGCTTCAAGAGGAACCTGCAAACCTAGATCTGCAGTACTAGATCAAGATCTCACCTCACTCTAATACCACTTGACGCAAGGGTAGGGAGAAAGAGGGGCCAAAGGATGATGCACCCTAATGATCCAAGCTAGCAACACACATGTGGAAACAAAAAACAAGAAGAGTGAGAGAGAGAATGCAAAATCTTTCATATATTATCATCAATTGGAATCATACATGTCGGGCTGTAAGGCCTTCCTGCTTAGGGCCAGATATTACAATGAATCTTAGAAGTCCTCAAACATGTGAGGATCTATCAGAAATCTCCAATCTAATGTCTACTATCTTCTCTCAAAACTAACTCCCAAAACTACAACCAAACATCTACATTTATACAAGAAGCTACCGAGTTGAGTCGGCCTTCAGATCCATAATTAACAGAAGTAACAGTCAAATTTAGGACCACACGCTTCCTAATGATGGATACCAACATTAATTCTGTGATCTAATATAAATGCACAAGTCAGCCACACAGGAAATAAAACTGAACCCGTCGGTAAGCAAGATAACCAAGCAGCAAACAGACAACGCCGAGCGCTAGTGAAATAACCGACCACCTAGGAGATAACCAACCACCTTCGGTAACCAAAGGAAACCGACCAACTACCGACCAACTCGGTTAAAGCAAAAACTAAGCAATACAGACAAAACTCCAAATTCTTTTTGGTGACACGGGATTGCCAAGGACTCGAGATGCTCCTACATCACAGATGCTGAGGGTGCCCACATTGAGGGACCAGGATTATCATTCTTGCATGATATACTTGACATTCAGGTAAATCACGGTCTTCTTGGTGCACTTGTTGAGCGTTTCCATTCGGAGACGAACACGTTTCACTTGCCGCTAGGGGAGATGACAGTCACTCCTGAGGATATATACAGGATCTTGCAGATACCCATTTTTGCTACCATGACGCTTGTTTACCAGGTTTTCATCAATGACACATTTTTCTTCTTTTTCAATTTTTTTGTTCTTTTCTCTTTTTTCTCTTTTTTTTGTATTTTTTTGAATATTTCATTTTTTTTGTATTTTTGATCTTTTGATTTTTTTGTATTTTTTCAAATTTTGTATTTTTTTATTTATTATCAAGGTGCATGTTTACCAAGTTTTTGCTAAGATAATAGATACATCAAAGCGCCTGTTTACCAGGTTTTCACTAAGATGATCATTTTTTTAGGACATTTTGCAATTTTTAGGATTTTTGCTAATATACCATTTTTAGGATTTTTTCAGGATCAATGAGTATGTACATGAGCACACAGAGAATGCCTTAGGTGTAGAATTTCTTCAAGTGAAGAGTGTTGATAGGATCTTTTAGTTGTTCTCCTTTAGTGGTGGAGATTCGGTAAGTGCCAGTCCCAAATGTTGCAGTAATAACATAGAGACTAAGCCAGTTTGGTTCAAATTTCCCTTTCTAGGCCCGCTGCTGCTGATTTTTAGGGTTTTCTCTCAGGACGAGATCACCCACTTGGAATTCTCTTTGTCTGAATTTCTTATTGTAGGCTTTAGACATCCTCTTTTGGTATGCTTGAAGATGATCAAATGCCAGCTTCCGACGTTCATCTAGTAGTTCTAGCTCTTGAAGCTGAGATATTCTATTTTCTTCATCAGTGATGAGGCCCCTTAGAGAGATTCGTAATGTAGGAATCTTGACCTCAATAGACAATACTGCATCTGATCCATAAACCAAGGCAAAGGGCATAGCCCCCATTGGTGTTTAGATACTTGTCTTGTAGGCTCATAAAGTCAGATTAATTTGGAGGTGCCGATCTCTACTAGATTTATGAACTATTCTGTGCAAGATTTGGAGAATTGGCTTATTAGAAGCTTCTACTTGTCCATTACCCTGGGGATAATAGATAGATGACCAATGTTGAATAATCCTAAATTTGGTGCATAACTCTTTTAGGTCCTTGTTTTTGAATTGTCCCCCATTGTCAGTGATAATGGATGAGGGTACACCATATCTACAAATGATATATTTTAGTATAAACATAGCCACGGACTTGCCATCAGCTACAACTAGAGGCACTACCTTAACCCACTTAGTAAAATAGTTAGTAGCTGTGATGATAAACTTATGTCCTCTTAAAGAAGAAGGATGTATCTGACCCACCAGATCAAAGGCCCATTGCTGAAGTAGCCAAAAACTGATGAAAGGAATAAGTTCTTTAGCAGGAGCATGGATCAGATTTTCATGAAATTGGCACTATTTACAAGCCTTGGCATATTGAACAACTTCTTTCTCCATATTTGGCAAGTAGTAACTAGCTCTAATAAGTTTTTGAGCCAATGTCAGACCACTCAAATGAGACCCACAGATACCTTCATGTACCTCAACTAACGCACGTTTGGACTCATCAGGTTCTAGACACCTAAGGAGGGTACCGTCTAGACCCCGTCTATACAAGTCATTTGCTATGATGACATACGATGAAGCATTACGAATTAAGTGACACTTTTCATTCTGGGTATAGGTGTCTGGAATGATTTGGTCATGGAGGTAGGAATAGATATGGTGGTAGCAGGATGAATCATGTCCAATGACTGAACAGATCATCCTAGATTCAGGAATGTCATATGCTGGGTAGTGTAATGCCTCCACCAGGAATTCATGTCTGAAGTCATTTTCTGGCATTTGTAACATTGAGGCAAGAGTGGCCATAGCATCAAATACTTTATTGTCTGCCCTTGGAATTTTTTGGAAAGAAATGTGTGTAAAATACTATTTGAGATCATCCACCATTCATTTGTAAGGCACTAGCTTGTCATCTTTTGTTTGATAGATAACATTAACTTGGTTGATGACTAACTGAGAGTCTCCAAAGATCTTGAGCTCATCCACATGCCATTCAATGACTATCTTCATACCATTAATGAGAGCTTCATATTCAGGGATGTTGTTTGTTCAGGGAAACAACATTTTGTAAGCTTTTGGTAATGAGTATCTTTGAGGTGTTATAAATAGAATGCCTGCACCTGATCCTTTCTGAGTGAATGATCCATCAAAAAACATGCTCCAAGCCTGATGTGTGAGAAGCATGATGGATTCATCTGGGAATTCAATGTTCAAAGGTTGGTGATCTTTTAGAGGAGCTTTTTCCAACTAATCAGCAATTGCTTGTCCCTTAATAGCTTTTCTTTCCACATACTCAATGTCAAATTCACTAAGTATCATCACCCATTTTTCTAATCTACCCGTGAGTGAAGACTTGCTCAATAAGTACTTTAGTGGATCATTTTTTGCAATAAGCCTTGTAGTGTGAGTGAGCATATAGTGCCACAACTTCTAAGAAGCAAACATTACTACTAGAAAAGCTTTCTCAATGACAGAATAATTCATCTCATAAGAAACCAATGTTCTGCTGATATAATATATGGTTCTCTCTTTGTTGTTCTGATCTTCTTGAGCTAGGAGAGCACCCAAAGATGTGTTCATTGCTGAGATGTATAGTATGAGTAGCTTCCCATGGATAGGAGGCATCAATATAGGTGGATTAGCAAGATACTGCTTAATTTGAGTGAGTCCTCTATCACATTCTTCATTCCATTCATAATTCACACCCTTATGCAAGGTTTTAGTAAACGGTTGTGACTTGTTGGCCAACTATGAAATGAAGTGCTAAATAGATTGTAGCCTTCCCTGTAGTCCTCTCATTTGACTGTTGTTTTTAGGTGGAGGCATATCCATAATAGCTTGAACTTTTTCTGGATCAACTTCCATACCTTTAGCTGAAATAATGTAACCCAAGAGTTTCCCAGAAGTGACACCGAATGCACATTTTTTGGGATTAAGTCTGAGACTAAATTGTTCCATGCGGTCAAGTATGGGACCCAAATCTATCATATGAGTTTTCCTCTACATGCTTTTGGCTAAAGTGTCATCCACATAATCTTCCATTGTTTTATGCATCATATCATGGAAAATGGTAGTGACAGCTCTCTGATATGTTTCTCCAACATTCTTAAGCCCAAAAGGCATGACATTTCAGCAAAAGGTACCCTAGGCACATGTGAAGCGGTCTTTTCTTGATCTTCTGGCATAATTTTTATTTGATTATAGCCAAAAAAGCCATCCATCAAGGAATACATCTCATAACCCACTGTCATATCCACTATCATGTCAATGTTAGGAAGTGGGAAGTCATCTTTTGGACATGCCTTATTTAGATCCCTGAAGTATGTGCACACATGAATAGATTTATCATGTTTGGTGACTGGAACAATATTTTAAATCCACTCCACATAATCAATAGTCCTTATGAAACTAGCCTTAAGAATCTTTTTTAGCTCTGCCTTGACTAAAAGTGCCACATGTAGATGCATCTTTTGTAGCTTTTGTTTAACAGGTTTAATACCTGGTGCAATGGACAAATGGTGCATGATTAGATTGGGGTCTAATCTAGGCATGTCAGAGTAAGTCCATGCAAAGTTTATTTTCTTGCTTTGAAAGAAGCTAGTGAACTCTTCCTTTTCTTTTGCAGATAATGATTGTGCTAGATGAATAATTTGTGGAGTAGCCTCTGTACCCAAATTCACTAGTTGTGTCGGCTTAATCAATATTGATGACCTCTCTTGAAAGTGGCTCGGGAGCATATCAAGTATCTCATCCTTGGGTGCCTCAGAGAGGTTTTCACCCTCGGATACATCTTTTATTTTTACTATTTTTGACTCTGATACTACCACAATGTGGTTTTCACCATTAGAGCATCTATTTTTTCTTGTTTTAATTTTTTGACTAAGATACTTGATATCTGCCTCTGTCATGCTGACACTGCTTTCATTGATGGAGGAAATTATAGGTTCAATAGCATGGAGGTAATAGGCTAGAGCATAATCATTCTAGAACATTAGGACTTCATTGGCTAAGGAGGGGGAGTTCCAGTTTATCAAATCGAGATTTTTGAGTGAGAGAGAAGTAGTGGCTGGTTCAATTGCGTTCATGGTATAACCATCAAAATCACGGATGAGCAAGTCAAGACCTAGAGAGATCTCTTCCAAAGGAGCATTCAAATCCCTATGAGAAATCATGTCAGAAGTAGAGGACACATTAACACCGATGGCGTCTAATTCATGTGACCTAACGTTAGACCCTTCACCTACTTTGAGAAGTCTTTCATAGGTATGCACCATGTCTATATCTTTATCATAAGTAGCATCAGACAAAGAGTCAAACTCATACTCATGTGAGTCAGTACTTGATGTGGGAATTCCATTAGCACTGGTTGCATCATCATCTTCATTTCTTGCAGCATTAATGGCTTGCTGAAGTCGATATTTTTCAAATTGTTCTTGGAAATGTGTGGGTATGTATTGTTTAGCCTAAGAATCAAACTTAGCCATTTGCATTTCTTTCCATTGGTCATATGTGAGTCAATGCACTGAATCAGTCTCATCAGAATCACTATCAGTTTCTATCATGTGGACATGTATAATAGGTTCATCAGGTTTTGCAAAGAGTGCAGCAAGTTCCAGAGGAATAGGATATGGTAATGTGTCTTCATTAGAGCTGGCCTCTAGGTTTACCTCTGGAGTAGTATCTTCAAATTTTGGCTCAGGTTCAGGTTCTGGTTCTGGCAAAAATTTGTTTATTCCTAAATGAAAGGGGATCTTTTTTAAGCCTAAGCCACTAGTATCCTTTGTGCTGTGACCTATAGCTTCAATGGGTTTCAGAAAACCATTGTCATTCATTCCTATAGGACCACTCCCCTTATAGCCAAAGCGCTTCATGATCTTGAAGGCCTCACTGTATAGGTCTTGCTCTAAGTTTGGAGGTGGAGTAGTTGTTTCAGATGTTTCTTTTCCTTTATAGATCCAAGCTATGATAGCTCTTTCTTCATCCTCATCTTCTAAAGGTGTAGAGGCCTATACAAAAGTGCCATTGTAGACTATTTGAGGAGAGTCATCAAAATTTTTGTTACTCTCAGAAGGTCTCCCATAAGAGCATGGAGATGAAGGGAGAGAAGCCAGTGATAGCACAGGTTCAATTTGGTATTCTCCCATGCCTGCATCCTTAAGTTTTAGAGTTTTTTTCCATTTATTTAAGCTTAGCATCATAGAACTTAGTGGACTCTCTATTAGCTAGAACAAAGCTATCTGTAGATTGCGTAAGGGTATTGCAAGAATAATTGGTATTAGTAGGCACAGTAACTTCTGCTCCATGGAATGGAAACTTAATGCATTGATGGTACATAGATGGAACAACCTGCATCTCATGAATCCATGGCCTACCCAAAAAAATGTTGTAGGTAAGAGGAATGTCAAGAACTTGAAAAGTAACATCTCTCTCAACAGGTCCTACGCGGATGGGTAGCACAACTAAGCCTTGGGATTTGCATTCTTCCTTGTCATAAGCTTTGATGGTAATCTTTTTGTGGGAGTTTATACAATTCTCATCATAACCTAGTTGGGTAAGTAGTTTAGCAGAACATATATTGAGACCAGCACCATTGTCTATAAGCACTTGGTGGACGTGCTTAGGACCTATCATGACCTCTATGTGCAAGGGAGCATTATGTGGATGGCTCAGAGAGTGATCATCTTCTTCAGAGAAGGACAAATAATGAGGTGAAGTTAAATGACCCACCATAGATTGGAACCAGTCAAGATCAAGATTTATCTAGTAGGGCTTTATCTAGAATCTTCCTATGAGTAGGCGAGATCTTCAACAACTCAAAAATGGTAATCTAAGCATTGGTTCGCTGGAGCTGATCTAAGATACTATAACTAGCTAGATGTAGGAACTGATTTCATGTTCTTGTTGGTAGGGCCAACGAAAGTCTTATCCACAGTTTGCTTCGGAGTGGATGCATAAGTATTGAGACCTTTCAAAACAACCCTTCCTCGTGATCGACTAACAACATTGGCACAATCTTGAGGTTGTTCAGATTCAGATGAATGAGATGCAAAACTACGCAAAATGAAAGGAGTCTTAGGTTTGGGAGCATCGCCACTCCCTTTAATGGTAAATCACATCGCAATACTTGACTCCAACAAGTTCGATCATACCAATGACATTGTCATCGTTAGTGTACGTGTAATTGATCTTAGCTTTGGTATTCTTAGTGTTCAAAGATTCACCCTTCTCATGAGGAGGGAAGGGATGCTTAAATGCTTGATGGTCCAAATTCTTGTTATGGCCATCCACAACAATGTCACCACTATCAATCAAGTCTTGGACCTTGTGTTTCAACTAAAGACAAGTAGAAGTCTTATGACCCTTATTCTAGTGATAGTCACAGTAGGCGTTGTCATTCCACCAATGAGGTCAGGGTTGTGGGTCATAGAGACGCTTTTCCAAAGGAGTAAGAATATGATTCTGCATGAGATTTTTTTAGACCACATCAAGCGGTTCTCCCAAGGAAGTGAATTCGTGCTTGGGTCGAGATGCCCAAGGTTTATTCCTAGAAAACCTCAAAGGTTGCTGATTTTCCATCGTAGGCTTTTCGGTAGCTTTGATCTCCTGTATGCTAGAAGAGAGATTAAAAATAGACTTAGCAGGCTTTGGGGTTACATTGTCGACCACTCCATCATTCACAACGTCTCTATTCTTGTTGAAAAATTTCCCTTTATCTTTGTTTGAGTTTGAAGATTCTTGTTTGTTGTCTTTGTTCAAAGTCAATTCCCCTTTCTTAATCATGAAGGCCTTTATTCGCACCGCTTGTTTAATCATGCTATCAAAAGTGATGGGACCATGTAATTGCACTTGGCATCCGAAGTCTTGGATGAGATTGTCCAAGAAAATATTGAGCCTCTCAAACTCTAGTAGCTTGTGAGGACACCTTGTACACAATTGTCTCCACCTTTGAAGAAATGTCAGAAAAGATTCTCATTGTCACTGGTTCAAATTGCAAAGATCCCAAATGTTGATCGGATGTTGAATATTATACGAGTAATGTTGCAGAAATAGATTATCCATTTTTTCAAAAGTCTTAATGCCAGTGGGCAATCGAGAAAACCACTCCATAGCTAGCCCACCCAAGCTACGAGGAAATAGGTGCATAAGATATATTTGATCATGCATTAATTCCATGGATAAAGTGCCAAACTCCCTTAAGTGGTCTTGGGGATCGATAGCACCCAAGTATTTTTCATATTTAGGAGCTCTACACCTCTGGGAAAAGGTGGCATATGAAGACTCCTATCAAAGGGGAAAGGACAAATGCTTTCCATAGTGAATTGTTGTGCGGGTTTGTCCTTATTCTTCGCAAGTTGAATAATCTGATCTTGCATGTCTCAGACCATCTTTTGCAACTTGGTGGCCTCAGTCTCTTATTCTTTGGCCACAAGCATTTCAACTTGAAAATCTGAGGGTAATTTAGCCCCTTGTTTGGCCAACTCAAGAAAGTATTTTTCCTTCTCCTCTAGAGGATGATCTCCATCATCTTAATAAGACTATTGTTTTCTTTCATAGTGTCTATGTCATTTCAAGTTATTGTGTCATCACCCTCATTGCCAAGGATCTCATAAGTGCTTGGGATTTGATCTTGACTCTGATCGAAAGGAGGAGGACAATAGTGATACGCTGGTTGACCACGTTGAGCTTTATTTTGAGCTTGGTGATTTTGGGTTTGATCATAGCATTGCTCATTTCGGGGTTGAGCATGATGTTGGTCATTGGAGGATTGACCATGATGCTGGTTGTTTTGAGATTGATCAAAAGTCTGGCTATATTTTCCTGGTTGGAAGTCGAATGGCTCTCCCATCTTATCAATGTAGGACTGTGTAGCAATTGAAGACTTAGTAAAATGATATGAACGATGCCAAAAGGGTGCAGCTAAGGTGACTTTTGGTGCTCTAACAGGATCAAGAAGATCAATAGGTTCAAATGAGTTGATATCATCAATAGGATCAATAGGTTCAATGATAGGACCAGTCCGAGGAAGTGGTCTTCCAAAGTTATGAAACAATGAGTTGTTTTGGAAGGATTTGTCTTGCTCTTGAAATGAAAAACCAAGTTGCGCTTGAAACAACAGATTAAAGCACTCTTGGAACATTGGAGGTGATTGAGATGGGCTATCTTTCAAAGTACTCAATGAAGAACTTGAGGATCCCTCACAATATTCAGATTGCATGATAGGTTCGGGATAACTTGTTTCCTGATCATGAGGTTTACCTCTACCTTGACCAGTATTACAAATGGGATAGGTGTTACCACTTCGAGTCATGATAGTCATAGACGAAGATGAAATGAGAGAAGACTTAGGATAATGTTAAAACTCTATCACTAAGAGATAACAAAAAGGAGATAAAGGCCAGAACAGCCAAGATGTGAGATGCACCTAGTACGAATCATCAAGATTATGGCTAGAGTAGCCAAGATAAGACTATCACGACGTAGGATACAAAAGCACAAAGAGATAGGACAAACAAAGGAGAGACAAAATGAATCAAAGAAATAATCGATTGGTTCATAGCTCGAGACACTCAGTTTCTAATAGTGAATGACAAGAAAACAGACAAATAGACCTCAAACAAAAACCAGATTAGATAAAAAGTCAACCAGTCAATGGGAAATAAGTCTCTATTTTGAAAACCAGGGTACATGTTCACGTGAGAAAGTACTAGGCCGCGCGAGAAAGTGCCAGGCTTTGTGTGAGAGAATGAAATCTTGCACAAGAAAGTACTTAGTTTTTGAAACTTCGCGCGGGAAAAAGACAGTGTTCGAAAGTTCAATGCAAATTTCAAGATAAAAGACAGGTTTCGGGACATAGTGTAAATGGTTCTCAGATGGGAAATCTAGTTTCCAGATAGGTTTGAAGAATGGTTTAATCAACAATCTCAATTTGAAGGTTTCAAGCATTCATTTACAAGCATGAAGGTTTGATCAAGCAATGGTGACAAAAGAAGTAGTCGTAAACAGACCTACCAAGGACAAAGCAACTTGGCAGTATCATGGGAGTATTTGTTTAATCATGATGGACAAGTTTAAGACTCGATAAAAAACACATAGTTATCCCTACAAAAAAAATCGTGAGAAGCCAAAACCTTTGCCTCACTGCTTATGCGCATGCGTTCACCTCACATAGCCGTGTTGTAAGGAAACTCAGGTGCGGAAACAACTTCCTACACTAATCTCTAAAGGAAAGTATTGTGCAAATTCTTTTAAATCCTTACAATTTTAGATTCGTTAACTACTTTAACAATGATATTGCAACCATATACCATGCATATAGAAAATAGAGAATGACACAATGATTTACCCTAGGGAAACCTTTCGGTAAAAACCCCAGCACTCCAAAACCTGCATAGTGTATTAATCAAAACTATTACAGTTTACAATACACTTGCAATGCAAGTTCTTTCAGAAGATTTTCCCAACCCTTGAAGACAAATCACGACAGCATAAAATGTTCCAACAATACACTTACTTCTCCTATCTTCACAACCCTAAAAACGCTTATATCACGTGCTTCCTCTTTTAGGGCAACCTCCAAAGATAGCTGTATTAGGGTTTTACCATTCTTTGAGAAAATAGGAACCCAAAATTTTTTTCCCATGATTGGGGAAGAGTGTACAGTACTCAATTTTATCAGTTGCCACATGTCTTCACCTGTCATTGAATCTTCCAGATATAGCTCTTACGTGTCATAGGAATCTGTCATAACTGTTTCAGCTATGATCTCCTTACACACAATTCAAGATGCCGACACATCAAGTGGAGTGACACATCAACATGCCAACTAGACATGTACACTCACACTTAATTACATTATTTGCAAGAAATACATTTTACAAAACAAATAATAAGAATAGGAATTATCCAAGGTTGAGACACCTTATTCCTAACACATGTCACCCCCTAGAGGGCGCCTGTGTTTTTGGTGTTTCCAAGCACTCAATAGTATATGTTCGAAGGTTACCCTTGAAGCAAGGGCCAGTGTCATATACCACCTTCAAGCGTCTAGGTGCATGCCTATGGTGAGAATCTATGGGAGAGATTCTTCCCCCTCCCTACGCAAAGATTATGACTCCTTTTGAAGGTGAATCGGGTAGGCAACTAACTAGGGAAAGTTTTTTAGTGGGCTTCCATTCACACTAACCTTTGGTGCCCTCGATATAGGGTTGAGGCCTCACAGCCATACCAACACCTGAAAGTCATATACCCCCGCAAGCAGGGCTAGGAGTAGCACCGCTCAGTACAACAGATGAAGCCTTCTCAAGATGATAGTTGAAATCAAGAGAAGGAAGTTAACATGGTTTTGGAGTCTTTAGACTCAAAAAAACATTCTTTATTATAGTGAGGTAGAATCATCGACGATAGGTGCGTACTCACTTGGGTCGTTCCCGAAGGTTCAACTTTTGGTAGGCCCTCTAAATGTGACACAACTTGGCTTGGATCCGAGGGTTTGATTTTTTGTTTCTCTCAAAGAGATAAGAGCATAATTCTCTACCTCTTGACCTTACCTAAACATATCAAGAATATTCATCACCGAGTTAGATTCACTCCACCAAATCCACAAGCTTTTGGGTTTCTGGTTCTCTCAAAGAGAGAAGAGCATAATCCCCTAGCAAATAGAAGTGCTAAAGATTCACTACCTTTCCCCACTTCCCCAGGTATCCATCATTCTAGCAACATATGGGTCTCAGTTTCATCCATGGGCATCACTTCCACGTAATGAAGAGCCTATTCCCCTACTTTGCTATCATGACTCTTAAGAAATTTTAACAGAGCCCTAATTATACTATGTGAATGAAAGCAAGAAAACAAACACAATGTTTTAAAAAGATCTTCGACAATCGTCCTGCAAGCAAACTATTAGAAGGTTTTATGATCTTTGAAAAAGCGACTTGTAGACCACTGTTATGCTGTGACAGAAACAAAGATATGGAATAAACAACAAAAAGCAGATGTTAGGAAAAAAACAACAGTAAATTGCAAAATCTAGAAAATTTAATTGTCCGACAATGAAACTTCGCGCGAGGAAGTACTGCGATGTGCGCGAGAAAGTACCAGGGTCTGCATGAGAAAGTACTATTTCATGCGAGAGAGTGCTACAAGGAGCAAAACTTCATATGGTACGTTCAGGAATCTCGCATGAACTTCCATACATAGAGAAGTACAGATGTACGACATATTGCAGAATTCAAAAAAAAAGTTTGAGATTGATGAGGCCAGAAATTAATTTTTCTACCCCACGGTGGGCGCCAGAATGTTTATAGCTGAACGTGGACCTCTAATCCAGCCATATACACAACATAGTCATTGCTCACAAATCGAATTACAAAAATGAGTATGAATTACTCAATTCACAAATTCATAGTGAATTGACCCATTGCCTCCTAATTAACTAGGGTGTTTGAATTACTCTTAGAACGAGAGCCAACAACCAAAAGGCCAAGCTAATATGGAGGATTTGAAAGCTATGAAAGATAAACAATACAATTAATCTAAGATGAAAATGCCAATTAAGCTAGGAATGAAATGCATATTTTAAACTAAGAACTTGAAATAAATATGAGAGTGCAGATTTTAAGCTAAGAACATAAAAGAAATATGATAATTAAGCTAATAGCAATGAGCAAACTATATTAAATGAGAGTGCAATATTATACTAAAATGAGAAATTAAACTAATTATGCAATAAAAAGTTTGAAAATATGAAAGAATTGAGATGAAATTTTGCTATAGTTTTTGTGCTCTCAAAATTGCCTCCTTTGAATGAGGAAGAAGGTTTATTATATAGACAAGCCCAGGGAGAGAATGAAGAGGTTCTTGAAATGAAACGGTTGACTCTTTATTCCCAATTGAGACAAATATTCATGAATTACTTAATTAAAAGAATGAATTATTGCCACATATGGGTGACCGTTCGAATATTTGAATTATTAAATCCAAATAAGATAATCCATTCACATAACTAAGTAATATTAATTCCTTTATGTGTATTAGCTAAAGGGGGTGGATTTTTAATTTAATTTAAAGCACTTAGGACTTTAGAATTAAATCAATTTCTCACAGGGTTTATTTAGCTAATAAAGTTGAATACTTAGGAATTAATTATAGTGTGAGATTAATGCAAATTAGGGTTTTTTCAATTGACATCAAGTCAAAATAAAGTCAGGTAGGAGAGAGAAAATTGCCTAGTAAAATAGGACTTTGAAGATGTGAAATTGAAGAAAATGCACCAAAATTGATTAAAATTATTAGGTGCCAATTTTGAGGTATTACAAACCCTAGGTTGAAAACCTATAAAATATTGTTTTAGAAAATTTAGATATGATAAGGGATTGGAGGAATTAATAAGAAGAGCACTAGAAATCAGAATTAACAGCTAATTGTGAAAAACCCAAATTAAATCAAACAGGGAAATCGGGTTCTCAATTTGTTTGTGAAAAAAAATGTATATATGTCTTTGTTGTTGATAAAAAAAAATACAACCTTTGTTATTCTTAAATTATTTATTAATATATATATATATATATATATATATTATTGTTAAAATATATATATCATACACATTTTTGTTGAAAAAAAAAGATATATTTATCTTTGTAATTATTTTTTATAAAAAATTAATGTTTTGTGGGTGGGGACACCACCCCCCTGTTAATATGATTTAGAACAACAGAGGGGGGGGGGTGAATCAGTTGTTCTTAGGTCCTGATGTATAAAAAAAACTTAAAAACTTTTCCTTAATGTCCTCAAATTCTGGATAGCTTAGGGCAGATGCAATTTCTAGCATTGCTTGATTATGTTCTTGCTTAGCTCTCATTTCTTCTATAGCCAAAGGTGCAACAGGTGAGACATAGCCATTCTCAATGTAGTACTTTGCAGAGTCACCAATACCGGCCAGATGCAGCTTCATCAATCTTTTCCATGCAGGGAAGTTTTCCTTATTCAGCTTCGGTACCTCCTTCTTATACATCCTAATCATTTGCTTCAAGCCCCTTTAAACTTGATTTTTGTAAACACTAATAATAAGCAACAAAAATCTGATACCAATTGTTAATATGATTTAGAACAACATAGAGGGGGGGTGAATCAGTTGTTCTCAGGTCTTGATGTATAAAACAAACTTAAAAACTTTTCCTTAAATCAGATCCAATAACCAAAACAAACTCAGTCATCACTGATTCAATAATAGAAACATATAACAATGCAGTCCACTACCCAGCTGTAACTTGTAAAACACAAAAATGTTCAAACTAAAATATTCACACAAGTATTAACACCAGGATTTATAGTGGAAACCCAATGTGGGAAAAACCATTTTGTAACATGCTACTATTATTTTCACTCTTCTGAAGTGAGCTCGGTTAAAAGCCAACCCTGTCAAAGGTTACAATACACACTGTTAGGTGTGACCCGATTAAAGGATTTCAATCACCCTGTTAAAAGTGAGCCTTGCCATAGGACTTACATACACTCCATTAGGATGCAACCTTGTTCAAAGGATTTAACATATGATTGTTAGGTCAACCTCTGTTAAAAGGATTCTGACTGTTACAATGGTTAGAAAGTAGTAGCAATATTTATCTGAAAAACATACAACTCACTTTGCAAATATCAAATCCGATTCCGCACACTAATGCTGGTTTACTGACTTTAAAACTTTTCCATCTCCATCTCTGATCTACTCGGAACTTTTCTTCAAGCAACCACTACAATTCTCCTTTAGCCTTTTCTACTTATACAGTCAATAAAACTTTACTGATCTTCCAGCATTCTCTTTTGCACCCATGCACACACATATCCAATGCTCAGGTTCCCTTAATACTTTCCTCAATTAGGTTAACTCATCTTATGCCACTCAATCTCATTTGTAGATCTTAGGGTTAGGTTAGATTCATTGAATCTACCCACTTCATGTTCTTTGGCTTCATTCTAGAATCATCTCAAATCTCTTAAAGATTTACAATAAAATGTTTTACAGTGCATTTAATGCTTTCAAACAATCAATAAATAAAGTCAACAAGTTTTAGATAATCAAAGAATTCAACAATGTCAGCTCCAAAACTAAATTTCTTCAAATATAAAAATGCTGATGCTCGGTCAATACTGTGATGAACTACTCGGTCTTCATGTAGAAAGCTCGGTCATTACTAAAAATGTTTCATCGGCTTATACTATCTTCCTCGATAGTTAACTATTGTTCGGTCGACACTAGAATTTTTCTCGGCATACACTGACTCGGTCGACACTAACATTACTCAACTTAAACATGATTTCTCCATTCCTTTCTTAGTCAAGCCTACCAGTTTAGTCTTCAGTCTTACTAAGATAAACAATACATTGTCTCATCATTGTAAAACATAGTCAAGTACACTTTGTAGTATCAAGATAACTCAGCCTTTCCCTAGGTGCTATTGTTACCAACCTTGCATGTCCCCTTGGCAACACTCAAATAGATATAGTACTTTCCTAAGTAGCAACAGTCTTACCAATTAAGGTTTGACATCAATGGCAATACAAAAATTGTTTCAATTGGAGTTTCCAACAATCTCCCTCTTTGGCATTGATGGCAACACCATATAATATCATCTGAATAACACATGGATTACCAACCAATCCAAAAAATTATCTGTTCATCAGAGAATTATTTATAATATCCTTAGCTTCATTCTGATTCAGAATCCTATAAGCCTCACTTCTATGACTGTCAGAAGTATTTAGATCTCCCTCTATCCTGATCATTCATTTCAGTTCATCACCCTTACCTTTCAGTGTCATGTGTTATCATATCATTTCATCTCCCTCTTTGACAAAAATGCCAAAGAAGCAACTAAAATATACATCCATCAGATGTAGATAATATCTGTGCAGCTTAGTGTTTCTCCCTCTGTCATCTTGCTTATGACTGATTCCTTGTCTTTGCTGCTTTTCAAAACTCTAGGCCAACCCTAAAGTGTGACAATCTTCTGCATCAATTTGTCAAATATTTTGTTATAGCATATTTGATGCAGTGCTCCTAGCTTGACTAGGCAGCCTCAGTTAGGGGAAGGACCCCTAATTGACTTCTCAAATACTCATGAACTTCTCTGGGTAAATATTTAGTGAATATGTCTGCTAATTGTTCTTTTGTATTCATATATTCCATTCATACTTCTTTATCTTGTACTAATTCTCTCAAGTAGTGATACTTGATTGCTATGTGCTTGGTCTTAGTGTGCATCACTGAATTCTTAAAAATATTGATAGCACTTGTGTTGTCACAGAAAATAACAACAGGTTCAGTAATTTCTTCTTTCATGCCTATCAACAATTATTTTATCCATACCAAATTTGAACAGTTTACTGTAGCAACAACATACTCGGCCTTGATAGTAGATTGGGAAATACAATTTTGTTTCTTGCTCATCCAGGAGACTAATCTCTGTCCAAGAAAGAAAGCTCCACCACTAGTACTCTTTCTGTCATCTACATTTCCTGCCCAATCAACATCTGTATAAACTTTGAGTTCAAATTTGTCATCCTTCTTATAATATAGACCATAGTTAGCAATTCCTTTCAAGTATCTCATAATTCTTTTCACATCCATCATGTGTGTTTCCTTAGGATTGGTAGAGAATCTTGCCACAATCCCAACAGCTAGTGCAATATCTGGTCTACTATGTACAACATACTGCAATTTTCCAATCATGGATTTGTACAAAGTCTGATTCACTTCTGTAGCATCATCATTCTTAGATAACTTTTGTCCAGTAACCATAGGAGTACTCACTGGTTTAGCATCTTCCATCCCAATTTTTTTTCAGTATTTCATTAACATACTTAGACTGTGTAATGAAAATTCCATTCTTCCTCTGATATACTTGTAAACCAACAAAGAATTTGATCTCACCAAACATGTTCATTTCAAATTCAGTTTGCATTTCATTTGAAAATATTTTACACAATGCATCTTGTCCACCAAAAATAATGTCATCCACAAATTTTTTTGCCAATAGGATACCTTCACCTTCTTCATCTTTCATGTATAGATTGCTTGTGTCATTTGTTCTTGAAAATCCAATCTGTATCAAGTAGTTGTGCAACCTCTCATACCATGCTCTGCGAGCTTATTTCAATCCATATAGTGCTTTGTTCAGTTTGCACACCATGTGTCTTCTGTTTGGATCAATAAAACCTTCTGGCTGTTCTATGTAAACTTCTTCTTCTAGTGTACCATTCAAAAATGTAGACTTGACATCCATTTGATAGACCTTGAGATCTTTATAAGTAGCATATGCAAGAAGAGTTCTTACTCCTTCCAATCTAGCTACAGGGGCAAATGTCTCCCCATAATCTATTCCTTCTTGTGCATAGCCTTTGCATACCAACCTAGCTTTTTTCCTAGTTATTTCACCATTTTCATTCATCTTATTTCGAAACACCCACTTTTTTCCTATAACATTTTTGTTTTCAGGTCTCGGCACCAGAGTCCAAGTATCATTCTTCTCAATCTGGTCAATCTCTTCATTCATTGCTTGTATCCAGTCTTCATTCTCCAATGCCTCTCTCATTGACTTGGGTTCAAATTCACACAGTAGGCATGTTGGATCCTTAGTCTTACTTCTGGTTTGAATTCTAGTGTTTTTGTCTCCAATTATCTATTCATGCTTGTGATGTCTTCTTACATATTTTGCCAAAATAGGTTTAGCTCTTCTCTCCTCTATTTCATCAAGTTCCCCAACAAGATTGTTAGATTCAGCTTCTGAATGCTCGACAACCTCTTCCTGATACTCAGTAGCATTTTCTTGTAGCTTGACATGTTCTTGTTCTCTTTTGACACTGTTTTCCTGATTCTCAACAACATCTATTTGTCACTTGACATTGCTTATCCAAAACTCGGCATCAGGTGCAAGTCTGTTACTTGCCTCTTCTTCTTCCTTAATGTACACAAAAGATCTATAATCTTCTGGTTCTCTTTTGCTGTCAGCTTCATTTCTTTCTGCATACTCATCAATTTTCACATTCACACTTTCCACAATTTTGTTAGTGTTAGAGTTCAAACACTTATAAGCTTTACTTTTTGTGGAATATCCTAGGAATATGCCTTCATCACTCTTAGCATCAAACTTTCCATTCCTAGTGTCTTTTAATATATAACACTTACTTCCAAAGATTCTAAAGTATTTAACACTCAGTGCATGCTCATGCCATAATTCATAGGGTGTCAGATTTGTACCTTTCTTGATCTATACCTGGTTAAGAGTGTAGACAATAGTGCTTATAGCTTCTTTCCAGTATTTCTGTGCCACATTCTTTTCAATCAACAATGTCCTTGCACAATCCAAGATAGATCTGTTTCTCCTTTCTACTATACCATTCTATGGAGGTGTTCTAGGTGCGTACATCTGTCTTTTAATTCCTCTATCATTGCAAAACAGATTGAATTCATTTGATGTAAATTCTCCACCTCGGTCAGATCTAAGACATTTCAGGTTCCTACCTGTCTCCTTCTCAACCTTAGCCAAATACCACTTAAAGGATTGAAAAGCTTCAGATTTTTCTTTTAGAAACATTACATGCATCATCCTAGTGTGATCATCAACAAACAGGATAAAGTATCTAGCACCACAATAACTTTGTACACCCATAGGTCCACAAAGGTCAGTATGAACCAAATCTAAAATATTTTCAGAAGTAAAGGATTTTCTCTTAAAACTTGACTTTGTCATCTTTCCTAACTGACATTCCTTGCACATCACATTCTCAAGTTTCTTCAATCTAGGTAGACCTCTTACCTTTTTCTTCTTACTTATCTCTATCAGATTGTCAAAGTTAATATGACATAGCCTTTTATGCCATAACCAAATATCATCAAGTTGTGGAATTAAACATGTTTCTTCAGATAGGTCAAAATAGAACAAATTACCTCTAGTCTGATCTCCACTTCCAATTAGTTCTCTAGTAGCATCAAATATTTTAGCTTGCTTGTGATGAAATTCCACTTGGTAACCAGTTTTGTTGAGCTAAGCAACACTTAACAAATTATAATTAAGACCTTCAACCCAATATGAATTTTCACAATATATCTTATCAGTCAGTTTAATCAAACCTTTTCCTTTAATAGGACATGGTGCATCATTACCAAATTTTACACTTTTACCTCTGTAATGATGTAAGGTCTCAAACTTATTTTTGTCACCAGTCATGTGATGTGAACAACCACTGTCAATAATCCATTTATCATTCTTGTTCACATAGGATATCAATGCAATTTTCTCATCCTCATCAAATTCATCTTTCATTGCAACATAGACTACCTCAATTTCAAAATCATCACTATCAGTGTCAGTTTCTTCTTCAGCAATGTAACAAGATTTCTTACCTTTTCTTTTGTAGTCCTTGTTCCTTTGGTAGCTTCTGTCATCTTTTCTATCTTTGTGTTTGCTTTTTCTTTCATCATCTTTATCCTTCCTATCAGGACATCTAGCAGCGATATGACTAACTTTATTACATGCAAAACATATAATAGGGAGTTTACCTTTATACTTTCCTTTTCCTCTTCTTAGTCTTCTAGCCATAAGAGCTTCTAGATCTTCCAGTTCTTCATCAGAAGTGTCACTGTCACTTTCACTTTCACTTTCACTTATACATCTTTCCTTTTCTTTCTTTGGCTTGTTCAAAACTAGTTGTGACTTAAAAGCATATTCAACATTACCAATGCTTCCAATAGTGAAATTATCATAGTTAGAGAGTTCAAAAGAAGTCAGCTTACCAACCAAACTTTCCAAAGTAAGCACATTAGCAGAGTTGCATCTAGATTCCTGAATAGCTGAGATCTTGATAACATATATAGGATGCAGGGTTATTAGTACTTTCCCAATTATACTTTCATCATCAATAACCCCATTTTCTCCTCTAATAGCATTCGCAACTTCTTTTATTCTACCACAATATTGTGCAATGTTTTCACCTTCTTGCATTCTCATTTCATCAAACTTACCTCTAAGACTCTCGGCCTTTGCTTTCAGTACATTTAAGTCACCACCATAGATCCTTGCAAGAGTGTCCCACATCTCCTTAGCAGTTGTGCAATCCTTAATGTCCTCAAATTTTGGATAGCTTAGGGTGGATGCAATTTCTAGCATTGCCTGATTATGTTCTTGCTTAGCTCTCATTTCTTTGGCAGTCAAATGTGCAATAGGTGAGACATAGCCATTCTCAATGTAGTACTTTGCAAAGTCACCAATACCAGCCAGATGTAGCTTCATCAAGCTTTGCCATACAGGGAAGTTTCCTTATTCAGCTTCGGTACCTCCTTCTTATTCATCCTAATCATTTGCTTCAAGCCCCTTTAAAATTGATTTCTGTAAACACTAATAATAAGAAACAAAACTCCAATACCAATTGTTAATATGATTTAGAACAACATAGAGGGGGGGTGAATCAGTTGTTCTCAGGTCTTGATGTATAAAACAAACTTAAAAACTTTTCCTTAAATCAGATCCAATAACCAAAACAAACTTGGTCATCACTGATTCAATAATAGAAACATATAACAATGCAGTCCACTACCCAGCTGTAACTTGTAAAACACAGAAATGTTCAAACTAAAATATTCACACAACTATTAACACCAGGATTTATAGTGGAAACCCAATGTGGGAAAAACCATTTTGTAACATGCTACTATTATTTTCACTCTTCTGAAGTGAGCTCGATTAAAAGCCAACCCTGTCAAAGGTTACAATACACACTGTTAGGTGTGACCCGATTAAAGGATTTCAATCACCCTGTTAAAAGTGAGCCTTGTCATAGGACTTACATACACTCCATTAGAATGTAACCTTGTTCAAAAGATTTAACATATGATTGTTAGGTCAACCTCTGTTAAAAGGATT
>BSBK01006307.1:37500-312500 GCA_027943335.1 Chamaecyparis obtusa
TCCTTTATTTGTACTTTGTATTCAGTTATAATTACATACCCTACGACTTGTGCAGTAGATGTGGGAGATTATGTATACATCCTTATTCAGATGTATTTATGATGTATTATGTAGAGGATTTAGAAGATCATTGTAATTAATAAGTTTAATTATATTTACGTAGTTTCTACATCAAGGAACCCTTGAGATTCGTAATCTAAAATGGAGATTATGTTTATGTGTATCTATGGACTTTATATTTTACTTCTTCTTTTTTATTTATTATTGTTTGTAAACTCTTAAGAAAAAAATTATTTTGTAAACTTAGTAACATGTTTTAGGTTAATATCTCCTGGGTTCCTTGGTGGGGCATTACATCCATACTAGTTTCTTATATGAATTGATAGGTACATGTGAATACAACTAATGAGGTGGTAAATAAGAGGAAACAAATATAGTTTACTTTTGTTAACAAAGATATGCATCTGACTTTTTTGACAACTTAAGCCATGAGAATGAGGACCGCCACTATTTACATAAAAGGTTGTGAAAGACTAGCTCACAAGTGCTTTTTGTGAGGAACTAATAGATAACTTCTACAAGAAGATAATTTGGGAACAAAACTGTAATCGTTTTGCAAGGCCTAGATGATCATAGATAACAAAGAATTTGATAAGACCCCTGATATTTTGAAATAGTTGTTTATGCCATCCAACTGGAGCATTTCCTTGAGTCCAAGCATTCAAACATATTATCAAAGTTCCTCTGAGGTGTGACCTGTCCATAGTATTGATAAAAATTAAATGGCATACCATGCCCCATCTTACAAGCGTTGGTAATCCATGTCATTATCAAGATAATGATAGATCTACAAATAAAATACATCCTTCCTTTGATATGACTGAGGAATAAATAATGATACAAACTCATTTCTAGGGGGAAAAGCGTATCTTTTAAGATCACACCCTTTTCCTTCCAGTCCTTCAAAAATAAATTATCCTTTATCTAAACCCTCAACAAAATATAAATGAAGCGGAAAACCATCATTAAGGTTTAGAATGACTTGCCAATAATTATTTGAAGTGAAAATTCTTAAAAAATTGAACTACTCCAACCTAATCATACATGAGAAACATATAGATTTCTTGTGCCTTGTACTTCCCTGCCTCTTGAGTGTAAAATGAAGGAGATAAAAAATGGAACTATTGAAGAGGGAAAAGTAGGATAACATTTTGAGAAAGAGGGCAAATGCATATAAAATGCTACAGTTTGTAATTTCTTTAGAGTAATCACAAGCTTTCTGAGTGAAATGCTACCAAATACATCACATAGAGCTGTGAGGACCCGCTCCAACTACATGGGAATACATCTATAATGCTTAATATATACTAATATTCCTTGTGCAGAAGAATATAAAAAATAATGCTAGCCCAGAAAGGAGATATCTGAACGAAAATGAGAAGAATATAGAGAAAAATAATAAAAAGAATGAATAAACCCAAGGAGATAACATACCTGTAGTACGTTGTCTCTGCTTCTGAAAATGCAATCCAAATATGAAAGGGTACCCCCACATTTCTTCAGCATCAATGACACTTTCATCTATGCAAGGGGAAGAATAGGAGATTTTAATAGAGTAATAGGAAAATACAAATTGATGGGCTCGAGGAAAACCCTACATGCAAATGGCACATTTATTAGTTTGTATAACGCCACAGGAAACCCCCGATAATAGACACATGCCTGCAAATTACCATGAATCTTTGGAGCCCTATTTTCTGTCAAATTTCCTGAGCAAGAAAATGAAAAAACTACCAGGAAAAAGGAAGAAAGCCAATAGGAAAGTGGGGAATAAAATTCAGAAATTTCGTTTAATAAGAAATATTGCCACGACCATGGTATAAACAAGACTATTTGGAATTTGCATGACTACTGAGGCAACAACTAATAGGATAGTCGAAAACATTAGTCCCCGCCATTAGGGCCCTGTTTGGTTAGTGGAATTGGGGTGGAATTGGGTGCAAAACTTCTGGTTTTTGCCTAATTTGTCGTTTGGTTGTCTAAATTGCAATTCAGGATTCCTCAACCAAAATCCAGTTTTGGCACTAAAATGGGCGGCACCATCTTCCCACCCAATAGGTGGAATTCAAAATCATATCCTGATTTTGGATTTTTGTGAAGCAAATTTTAATTTGTCGTCAGGTCTGTTGGGTCCAACTTTGTAATGTAGATTTGGAAAGTAGCGTGGAAGTCAATGGTAGTAATGGTTGGAAGAAAATGTCCAATGCAATTGCAGAATTAAATGTGCAACACAAACCAATGAAGGCAATGCACTGCTAGTTTGGTGTATCATGCGTAGATTTGGAACGCGCATGCAATGTAAACGATGCAAATGGGCAGATTTGGAACGCAAATTTGAGTAGGTAAGAGCATAGATTTGAAATGTAGATAGGAAGACGAGCAGATTTGAAATGCATACCAGGTAACACAAATTTGGAATGCATACCAAGTAATGCATATGTAGATTTTGCAAGGAACACAGATTTGCAATGTAAACTATGCAAACAAGGTTCCTTGCAAAATGTGAAAGCACAAACAAGAGTATGTGAGCCGGTTGACAGAGCACATGAACGTGGAAGCTCAAACAAGGCAAATGTAATACAGAGAATTAGATGTAAAGACACATATTCTGATTTTGGATTTTTGTGAACCAAACGCAGAAGATAGATTGTCTCAGTCATCTTTCGGGTCAACCAAACGGTCCAAACTATCTTCCGAATACACAAAACCAAAATTTCAAAACCTTACTTTAAGATAATTAGGTTTTGAATCAAATTCTAATTCTTCAACCAAATGGGGCCTAGAAGGTAATGACTAATAATTATATAGATAGATTACATAAAATTATTTCAAAATACCAAGAGAAATTAGTTGGGAATTGTCCACCTTGTCTAGTATCTTTTTAAATAAATGTATTTACCTCAAACCGGCCCAAAAACAATAATGGAAAAGGACAAGTGACAACAATTTCACGAGTCCAACCACATTAACAGGGTAAAGATAGACAATTTTATAATTGGGGCATGACCGGCAAGGAATATTATAGCTTTGACCCTTGAAAGGCATCCGGGGAAAAATCTGGACCACGTTCGATGAACCTTTCTACATGACCCGCCATTACCACACGCACCCAGCCGTCATCTTCATTCTTCAAAAGTTATAAATTCTCCCAATCCATCATTCTCACCTTCGTAAACCCTTTCCCCCTGTTGCCTATCTCACATCAAAAATTCAACAATTAGTCGACATAAAAAGAATCTCTGGCCAGAGTTGCAGAGGAACAGAACTGAAAATGGAGGTCGTAGCTAGGGGTACCGTTCCAGTGACGCAGAACAGGTGCTCTGAAATCCGTTTCCTTACGTCACAAGGGCCGAGAGCTCCTCTTAGCGGTCGGTTCACTGGAAGCAAGATTTCATACAGAAATCTGGTCGTGAGGGCTGTTTCTTCTGTAAGTTCGGTTAAGAAGCTAATGCTAACATGTATTGCTAGATTTTGAGGGCAACAGTAAATTCCTGAGTGGCCATTTGCTTGGATTGTTTTCAATTATTTGAAAAAAAAAACCATATTTTAGTGTTAAGGAATTAGCGAATTTTCTATTTGAAATTCCTATCCGCTTGTTTGTTGCCCCCCTCAATTATGAAAACAATCAGGATTTGTTTATTTTCACAGTCATGTAGAGGATGATTAGCTTTTTGTCGCTGATTGGGTTCAATGCGTATTGGGTGTGGGCAGTTGAATAGTATTACTAGTATTGGTATAATCTTATTTAATATGGCGAGCCATTGTAAAATGGCAGTAAGAGGTGGAGTGAAATGGTTGAGTGTGTCAACAAAAAATCTATTTTTACCTTTAATTCAACCATAAGTCTTAGAAGTAAACGCAATACCTTATTAATTTAACTGCAAGTCTTAATATTAATTGCATGCAATACTTTCAAAAATAGCAGCACAAATAAGTCTTAAATAATAAACGCAATACTTTCAAAATTAGTAACACATAAAGTGGTGTTACATGTATCTAATAAATAAATAGTTCCAAAAGAAAAATCAAACAGCTCCAAGTTGATATGTTTTGACATTTTTAGATAGGTTTATTTAAGATACCTATAATGGTAGTAAATAGATATTATTGTAGAAGGATATCCATGACGAGGAAAAGTGCCACATTGTTTGGTTCAGGGTTGTAATGGGCGATTGTTTATTGTTTTGGGCATAGAAAAGGACTGGCATTGGGTCTTTTGTTTCAGAATTACCATACGCGCGGGTGCTTTTATGGGCTAAGCTGCAATACCTGCTCTAGATAGTAGCTGTACAGGACTTTTATGACACATCTCCAATATTAGTCTACTTAAATATAAGAAAAGATTCGCACGACCTGTAAAGATTTATGTACATTCCAATTCCAGCACATTTAGTCCAACATACTTGAATACAATATAGATAGATCCCATAGACCCTTTGACACCGTAGCCTCCAATCTACATCTTTTTTCTTTGGTGTGTTTATAAGAGTGTTGAATCTAGGTTCAGTGCTTGAAGAAGGTGCTACATGCGGCCCAAGAGTGTCTTTAGCTCAAATTTGGGTTCTTTTTTATCAAATTAGGAGTCATGAAATGATCCCCTGTGAGATTAGCCTACATTTAAATTTTGACTTCCAGAGCTTGAGTATTAGGAATATTTCATTTTAAGATGTTCTGCCTGCTATGGTCTAGGCAGTCGTGTCCGCACTAGTTTACATAACATACTTAAAGCATCATAGATTGTTAGATAGATCCAAGAGAACCTCTGACACCAAAGCTTCTGCTCTATGCTTGTTTCTTAAGTTTGTTTATAAGATTGCTGAATCTAGGTTCAGTTCTTGAAGAAGATGCTACCTTGTGTAATCTTCCTTAATGGCGTACTCCTGGTTTTACACCTGCAAACAATATTGATCACTAAAAACTGATATCAGTATATTGTGTCAACAATTTATGATATATTCAAATCAGCACATAAAAAATTCAGGATAATAATCAGACCACCAACAAACTAAGCACAATCCTCAAAATGAATAAAATCGTGAACTCTTTCAGAAGTAACTATTACAATCCTCAAAATCAATCAAATTGTGAATTCTTTAAGAACTAACTTGCCCAGAACATAGAAGGGTCCCTGTACCTTTCATCACAGAGCATGAAAGGGTTTTTGGCCCTTCCAATTCCTGACTCTAGAGCATGAAAGGATATGTCCTTCCAACTACAAGATACTTCCTCAAACTCAAACTGATTGTTTGATGAATTTGCTTGATTAATGTTGATTAATATTTCTTAATGGATTGGCAATTCAACATGCAATTAAGACTTGAAAATTTATTAATAAGTTTCAATTCAGATTCACTATATTTACAGCTGTATTTATTTCTGCTTTGCTGCTCTAAATTGCCAGTCTGGTGCTCAAAATATTCTTCTAGTAATACTTGTATATCAATTTCTGATTGATGTTTTGGATGATTGATTGATTGATTTGATGATTGATGAGATGATTTTGTAAATTGATTCTTGAATAGATTTTTGATTTTGTATATAGCCTAAAGAATTGATATTTGATGATGAATTTCCTGAATATGTATGCGAAATGATCCTTAAATTGATATAGTGGATTGATTAATGATGATTTATGAAACTGATTCATTCCTTGTTCCCTTTATCAATTAATTGATTCTTTATTGAATGATTCTCTCAATGAAAGGATTTGCCCCTTTTGCTACTTTTTATTCATTTCTTGAAAGAGTCATCACCCTTCACAGGTAATGAGTGACCATCCTTAACAAGAAATGAGTCATCACCCTTCATTGCTTCCTTTGAGTTTTTATTTGAGAACAATAATATAGTTTCAAATTGATTCCCTTTATTCCCAATTTATGATTTATCTATTCCTTGCTTGGTGAATTTTTTCCCAAGGAAATGATCTCCCTTTTATATCTTATTCTTGAGGGAGTCATAACCTTTAATGATGTCTGGCTTCATACCTTAATCTTTCAATAGTCATGACTCATTATTTCATGCCTTTTGACAATTCATTAAAATTAATTAATTTTTAATGATACATATTATATTTTAACTAATTAATTATTTATTATTAAATCTTATTTAAAAAGGGGACATTACAACTTGCTGCCCAATGGTGCCTTTAGCACACATTTGGGTTCTTTGCTGCCAACTTCAATGTAGTCATATCAAGATCTTCCCTGAGATAAGTGTATGCTTAAAATTTGTCTTCAGGAGCTAGAGTGTGAGGAACATTTCATTTTGAGATGTCCGACCTACAATGATTTCGGCAGGCATGGCTGCACTATTTTTCTTAACATGGTTGAAAGCAACATAGATTGATCAAAGAGACCCTTTGACACCAAGCCTTCTCCTCTGCACCTTTTTATTTTATTTTATTTCTAGTTTCGAGATTTTTGAATCTAGGCTCAGTACTTGAAGAAGATGCAACTTGACTGCCCAAGAGTGCCTTCAGTACAAATTTGGGTTCTCTGCTATGTTACTGGGTTCAGCAGAAACACTGAATGAATTAGGTCAATATGTTTTATTGGCTTGGGTCCGGGGTTGGGAGGGGCCTCCGGTCACTTGGGATCCAGCTCGGGCATTCTGTGTGGATTTTATGCGATTCATTGTGATTTCCTGTAGCCTGATTTCATGAATAATTTCCCTTCACGAATGATTTATATCTTCTGTAGCTCAATTTTCTGTGTGATATCCATGTGATTGTGTCATGTGAATTTCTGGATTAACCATTAAAGATATTTGATATGTTTGAACATGTTTGATCTTGAATACATATAGTCTGGTCTAATCATTATTTTTTTGAATAAGGTTGATCCCAAATATATATTATATTACTTTAACCTTAAAAAATATATGTAAGTTTTGACCTTTAGTGATTATATATTATTAATTAATTTCTACTCTACCAGATATATCAATAAATATGAATTATTTTCTGTCTGATTGGGTAAAAGAATAGAATAGAAATTTTTTATTGTTCGAACATGAGACCAGAGATAGCCTATGGGACAGCAGGTCCTGTCTTCTAGCTTTCAGATTTGCAGAACAATTGTAAGCAGCTTGATGAAGAGCTCCCCAATTTTCCTAACCTTAATCTCTTTGAACAAATCTTGCAGTGAACTAGCCCCTTCAGTGTCTGCCATCAGTATAGACAGACTCATATTATCATCTCCCATAATATTAACCCATGCTTAAACTTTGCCTTCTAGAGCTTGTGCGCAAGGAACATTTCATTTTAAGATGTCCTTCCTTATCTTGTCTGGACAGCCATGGCTCCACTCATTTGCCAAACATGCTTGAAAGCAACATAGACATATCCATGAGACCCTCTAACACCAAAGTTTCTGCTCTGTGCCTTCTTTTTTTGTCTATTTTCAAGATTGTCAAATTTAGGTTCAATACTTGAAGAAGACGCTCCCTTGCTGCTCAAGAGTGCCCTTCGGCACAAGTTTTGGTTCTTTGCTAAGTTACTGGTTCCAGTACTAGTTCGTGTTCATGTTTGAAGGTTCGGTCAAAAAGTTTTTGGGGTTTGGTTTGTTTTGGGTTCATCCATACAAAAACATATAAAAAAAAATATATACATATTTGCAGCAGTAATTAACTAATTAAGTTCAAAAAACCACACAGCAATATATATTATGTAATAAACAAAACCACCATAAAGATAAAAAATATTACAATGTCGATTAGTCAAAAGCGGATGTCATGATATATATTATATATAAAGATTAAAACTTAATAATGTCAAGCATCAACAATCAAACATCAATGATCAAGCATCATCATTTGGGTCTTAAAAAATATCATCACCTATGGTACACTAACTACACCCCCCACCACCACCAAAAGAAAAAGTTGTCTTCCAGATGGCAAGGAAAACAAGTAAGCTTTAAGTAACATTAGGGAACATTGTCCAATTTGATAATGATATTGTAGACAAAAGATCTGTAAGTAAACTTGGAAGCATAGTTTGCAAGCTCAGACTTTGAGAGTATTTGGCAAATCAAACGAGTTCAATGGGACACCCCAGCAGGGTTGAGGGACAGTCAAACTTAGAAGTCAAAAAATTGACCAAATTCATTTCATGGGCATTGGTCCTTGCAAAAAGCACTACAGGTATGCTTGTGTTAGTCCCAGATGGACTTGTAGACAATTTGTATGACCCTGGCTGGCCCCAATGGTAGATCGAATCTGGACTGAACCCAAACCAAGGAGCTTTTCCTAGGGAATAAATAACATAGGTTCTCTGCCGTCAGCTCCAACAAAGTTATATTGTGATGTTCTATTAGATTAGCATACTTTTAAAATTTGTCTTCTAGAGCTTGAGTATGAGGAACATTACATCTTAAGATGTGCTGCCTACTATGATCTAGAATCTAGACAGTCATGGATGCACTAGTTTACATAACATGCTTCAAGGCAAGATATATAGATCCAAGAGATTCTTTGACACTATAGCTTCTTGTGTAAATATATTTTTTTTGTACTGTTGAATCTAGGTTCAGTACTTGAAAATGATGCTATCTTGCTGTCCATGAGTGCCCGTAGTGCAACATTGGTTCTCTGCTACCAAGACAGAGCCATATCATGCACTCCCATTAGATTAGTGTACACTTAAACTTGTATTCTAGAGCTTGAGTTTGATGAACATTTCGTTTTAAGATGTCCTTAAAAGTATGATCTAGACAGTCATGGTCGCTTTAATAATTTACAAAACATACTTGAATGCAACATAGATAGATCCAAGAGACCCTTTGACACCAAAGCTTCTCCTTTACATCTATTTTTTTTTGTCGCTCTACAAGATTTTTGAAGATGCTACCTTGCTACTCAAGATAGTCTTCAGCACAGATTTTGGTTCCTCATTTCCCTGCCATCAACTTAGATGCAGTCACAGGATGATCTCCCATGAGATTAGCGCATGCTTTAGCTTTGTCTTCTAGAGTTTGAGTTCAAGGAACTTTTCATTTCAAGAAGTCCCGTCTACAATGAATGAGATCAAGGGATATACCAGTGTCTCTTTAGAGGTCTCATGGGTTCTTGAAGATGACCTGCATAGAGTAAGAGGGTTAGAGATGTCTGTCTTTGTTTATAATGTAGATGGCTTCAACTTAAACATAAATTACTCAGTTTGAGAACATCCCTTAATTGGTAGTTTGAAAAAGTGTGTAGTTTGATATGCAGGGAACTAAGTAACCTAATGGCACGATAAAGATCAATCAGAGTGTTCTGTAATTCTAGAGCTATTTTGCGCTATTAATTTCATTTGTTTCTGTTCCAGTTTAATATCAGTTGACTGGAGATGCTCTAGGCACACACATTGTTATATACTCTCTGCATAGGTATACATTCTTCAGTGCTTTCAGCAATTATTCGCCATTGTGGACATTGATATCCAAATTAAATTTAAAAAATTAAATTATCATGGCTGCATTTATTAAAGATAGTGTTTCTGACATATGCCACTGGATGGCACTCAGTAAGGGCACGGCGTATCCAATTTATGTCCTATTGAGGGTCATGAATGTACTGATTAAGGACACTGGCAACTGACCTAAGTAAATGATGGCAGTTATTCTTGGGTTCAGATATATAGAGCTGTGAAAACAACTTAGCCCCTGATGATCCTGGTACTCCTATATGATTTGGGTTCCATTGATTCAGGGGTAGGTAACCAACTTATGTATATAGGAATATTTAGCCTTTAGGGTAAGGTTTATATGTATGGAATTTTATATCACTGACTGCTGGTGCTTTTCTTGCAGTTTAGTCTTCTGAATAGTCATGGATACGTTTAGGATATATCTAACTGGTTTAGCAAAATAGATAATTGTAACTCAACAGTTTTGTCCCATGGATGATTGTGGTTATATTGATTAAGGGGTTGTACAATTGACATACATTTAGGGAAGTGTTTGTCCCAAGATTCACATATTGTTAAATGCTGGTGAATTTATTACAGATTAGTCCCCTGAATAGTTGTATACATGTTCAGTCTGGGTAAGTGGAAGATGGCAACTGACTAAATATATTATGGCAGTTGTGCCCAGGTTCAGATTTGCAGAGCTGATTAGCTTTGAGTTCTATTGATTTAGGGGTATGTAACTGACTTAAATATGAGTATTTAGGATAGGGTTCACATATATGAAGTTTGATATTGTGAGTGCTGGTATTTCATACAGTTTAGTCTTCTGAATACATGTGGAAACATTTAGTATATAGCTGAATGGCTTAGCTAAATAGAGAATCAACAGTTTAGTATCCTGGACGATTGTGGTTCTATTGATTAAGGGGTTGTGTCACTGGCATTAAGGGAAGTCCTGAAACAATACAGACAATCAACCTGGCATCAAAGGTGTTGTCAGTCAAATCTGCTTGCGAAATATATCACTCTGGGGCTTACATTGGTCTATGGTAGGTGCGACAATTGCATTGTTGTTATGTACAATATTTGCTTTTGCGTGATTATGTATGTTCTAAAATTAGGGAATTAGGTATGTGATTTAAAGCTTTGTGTGTGTAGCCTTTTAGGTATGATTGTTTCTTTATGGACACCATAGCGGACAGGCAAATATTAGATTCAAGTGTTTAGTTTGGAAGAACTTTTTAAATATTTATTCACTCATTAGGTTTAAGGTCAAATCTAAGCATTTAAGAGAGTTCTATGTTTAGTGCATGCAAATTATTAGATACTGAAAAATTGATCTTTCTCTAAATTTTTGTTCCATGTTTTCTCTGTTGTTAACTTTTCTAATTTTATACTGCTATGTAGCCAGCCAAGCCACCTGCAACACCTCAGACCAAGCGCAGCAAGGTTGAGATCATCAAGGAAAAAAGTAATTATTTACGATATCCTTTGAATGAAGAATTACAGACAGAAGCTTCAAATATCAGTGAGGATGCAACACAGCTCATAAAGTTCCATGGAAGCTATCAGCAAGATAACCGAGATGAACGTTTCAAAGGTGGAGGAAAATCTTATCAGTTCATGCTTAGAACAAAAAATCCAGCAGGGAAAGTTTCAAATAAGCTGTATTTGGTAATGGATGAGCTTGCGGATGAGTTTGGGATTGGTACACTTCGACTCACCACAAGGCAAACGTTTCAACTCCATGGCGTGCTTAAGACAAATTTGAAGACAGTTATGAGCACAATCATTAGAAGCATGGGTTCCACACTTGGAGCATGCGGTGACTTGAACAGAAATGTTTTGGCCCCCGCAGCACCATATCTGGCCAGAAAAGATTATTTGTTTGCACAGGAAACTGCAGATAAAGTTGCCGCTCTTTTGACTCCTCAGTCAGGATCCTATTATGATTTATGGGTGGATGGAGAGAAAATAATGTCAGCAGATCCTCCCGACGTTGTAGAGGCACGCAATGATAATTCCCATGGAACAAATTTTGAGAATTCTCGTGAGCCAATTTATGGTACCCAGTTTCTGCCTCGAAAATTCAAGGTTGCAGTTACTGTACCCACTGATAACTCTGTTGACATTCTCACCAATGATGTTGGGCTTGTGGTTATTTCAAATGAACATGGGGAGCCTCAGGGCTTTGACATATTTGTGAGTCCTTGAAGTACTTTAAGCAAGCTATTTTATTACATTCTATGTAGTGATGCATTGCAAACTTAGTATATCTTTGTATTTCTATAAACATATGCACACTTCTTGCAGAGTTAAGCATGGACTGCACTGGGTCTTTGTTGTCATCCATCTTCCTTCACTCAATAACAAATGATAGAGAATGGCTCCTATCAACAGCATTTATAGTTTATAAACAGAAATAAGAGAAATATATAGAGAATTTATTAGTCTGTTGCATGCATGTGTCAACAGCATATATGCTTTATATACACATCAACTAACAATGACAGAAATATCTTCTACAAATGTATCAAGAGCTTAATCCCTTTTTATTGGACTATTGGCATTACAGGTTGGAGGAGGTATGGGAAGAACTCATCGTGTGGAGGCCACATTTCCAAGATTGGGAGAACCTCTTGGTTATGTGCCTAAAGAAGATATTCTATATGCAGTGAAAGCCATTGTCGCCACACAACGAGACTATGGGAGGCGAGATGATAGAAAATACAGTCGCATGAAATACTTAATAAATGAATGGGGAATTGAGAAATTCCGGTCTGTTGTAGAGCAGTACTATGGAAAAGCATTTGAGCCTTTCAAGGAGCTTCCAAAATGGGAGTTTGAGAGCTATCTAGGTTGGCATGAGCAGGTGTGTATCATGTTTTGGCTTTGTTTATTGTTTGGATTTGTAGATTCTTTTCATGTTTGGGTAATCGTAAATGCTTGGTTCATTGCAGGGGGATGGCAATATTTTTTATGGAGTGCATGTTGATAATGGCCGGATCAAAGGTGCTACCAAAAAAGCACTGCGAGAAGTAATTGACAAATACAACTTAAGTGTTCGTCTAACCCCAAACCAGAATATCATCTTGTGCGATATTCAACCTGCTTGGAAAACACATATTAATGATTCTCTTGCTCAGGCAGGCCTATTGGTATGTTTACTTTTGCATTTGTGTATATTCATGCTTGCATGGGTGTGTTTGTGTGTTTATCTTTCCTGTGGGGAGGGGAAAGCAGGGTGGTGTTGAAGGGTGGACATAGAGATAATTTTGACTGTGACAAAAAAGCTATTCATTAATCAGAAATCTTGGTAACTGTAACCGGGAGATGCATCTCCACCCCCCTGAGATGCGTCTTGGAGACTTTTCACGCTTCTCAAGATTTCATTTTCAGCTGGAGACTTCACTTCCACATCTCCTGCCATCTCCCTATCTCCCGCCAGGTTTCTGGCTATCTCCCACATGTCTCCTCTGACCAAAGGCATGCAAAAAGGTTAAAAACAAAACAAAAATGCTGTTTTGCACCATTCAGCGGCCATGGTGGATGAAGCGGTTGAACCTGATGGCCTTTATGAATTACCCCCAGTTCTACCACCACCAGAGGAACCGGAGTTTGAGAGTGATGATTATCTGGAGAACATCATAGCTGAGGGCCTTGATATCAATGATGAAAATGTTGAAGAGCAGGCAATAGATTTCTGATTTTTGTTTTTTGTTTGCATATCAGCATCAAACTATCAATATTTTTGAACAATATGTAATGATAATCTAATATGAAATATGTAGTGTGAGTTTTAACCTCCTTGACTCTTTGACACAATGACATATGACATTTTGATTTGTGTATTTAAACTTTAAACTTTAAAGTGAATGTTTTACTTTACCACTATTCTTGTTTTCAAAGTTCTATGCCATGATATTTTTTTGGAAATTATTATATTATCTAAAAAATTGGCATTTCCAAGTACCCCCGTCTCCTATTTCAAAATTACCCATACTGGTATCAGGACCAGTCTCCAAAGTCTCCAAGTACCCGCTGTCTCTTAGGTAACACTAGAAGAAGTACTAGATATGGCCAGTAGAATATCCCATCCATATACTTTAAAAAATTCAAAAACATAAAATAAATAACACAAGGAAAAACAATAATGTTCAGAAAAAAAACCTACCCTAATAAAGAGAGGCAAAACACCTCTATTCAAACACACTACACAATGACTTTTGAGCTTATTGAGAGTATTTTTCACAGTTTTGGGCCTAAGTGTATTTTTTAACAGTTCCAACTTGAAGGGTTTGTTAACTGATTAATGGATGTGGAAATTCTATTTTCTGAGTTAGTATATGCAGGCTGCTAGTTTGTTCCTTCATGTAATCGCCATATGCAGAAAACTCCAGTATAGGGAACCCCACCACGTCAGGTGACTATTATTCAATAAAGCCTTACACTATTCATCTATCTATATATCTCTATTTGAATAGCTTCTTGAATTCCATACCACTTATTCTTCCCTTGCATGGGCTGTTAGCTTCTTTCTTCATGTATTAATAATAATCAGTTCCCAGAAAACTCCAGTGTAGGGAAGCAGACCACATCCCTATCCCCATGTTTGTATCTTCCGTTGACTATGTTTCTGGATGATAAAGCTGTACCCTTAATCATTTAGCTGTGTATTTTGATTATAATAGTATCCTGGTCCCGGGAACACTTATCCTACCCCCATATCTCCAATTAACTAATAATAATAGAAATGCTTGCTTTTAAGTTTATATCCACATTAATGAATGGTATTCTGAATGATGATGCTTTTTGGTATTCTTTGTAAAGCATTTTTTTAAATTTCAATATCTAATTATATGGATACCATATCCTATCCACTGTGTGTCCAAGGTTTTCAGAATATGTCCTTATTGGATATGGTACATGTATATGTTTTTGTAACTTAAACCTTTCCTAGATTGGAAACATGATTACTCTCAAAGAAACGAGAATCGCCCTTGAATTGCCGGTTTCGCGAGTCGATTCAAGGCAAACGATTTTTTTTGAATCGTGAATGGGCTCAGCCGATTTTTTGGCATGAATCGCCTAAACCGGCGATTCATACCGAAAATCGCATGAATCGCCCCAAAATATCAGATGTGAATCGGCGGATTGCTAAAAAGTCTAGTCAAATTTAAAAAAAACACAAAAATTTTCAATGTTTTTTTTTGCCTTTCCTATTTGTTGTAAGTTTATACAAATATAACATTTAAGTATAAGTTTGATTTATTTAATTTCTTATACTTTAAGTTATATTTGTATAAATACTTCTAGGATGTTTGAGATAGGTTCCAGCTTCATAGGAGTTAAGATGCAGATTCTAGATTTTGGGGGTTTTCAAAAAATTCCAGACTTAACCAAATTTCAGGATTCAACAAGCCTTTAGTAGGGTTACCTCCCACAATCCATCGTGGCTTTCTAAGGTCAAATTGAAGCTGGAAAAAGGATTCTCAAATGTTAAGGTTTTAGGATCATTGCAAATGTAATAGCACTATCTAATTGTATGTGTTTTCCAAATGCAACAATCTCTTGCATTTATATTGAGAATGAGCCAAGAAGAGACATGTCTCTTCATGAGACATGTCTATTCATTAATATGTAATTAATATAATGACAATTATGATTATATATATACATATATACATACATACATACATACATATATATATATATATATATATATATATATAAACATACATATATATAATATCTCTTGAATATTATATTAATTTCTCTAATATTTACATAATAATACTATATATATATATATATTTAAGTATATATACATCTCATATATATTAAATATATATACATATCTTCATTAGTATTGATTCATAGTGTTTATCTGACTGAAGCTACAAAACATCAACACTCCCTCTTAGCTAGGGAGGATAAATCAATCCAATGTAAACACTTATGATCCTCACCATAGCTACACAAAACTACTACAATAATTAACACTCCCTCTTAACTAGGGATGATAAAAATATTACCTCAAGGTAATATGTGAGTATAGATAATCATTTAAAGTTTATATCATTTTACTAATATTACGAGTAATGGCTCTTCAAGTATCGAGTCCATGATACTTAGCAAGTACTCAGAGCAATAGTCTCCAAATATCAACTCACAAGATATTCACTTAATTGCTCAAAGTGATTATCATGAGTAATGGTCTCCAAGTATCAAATCCATGATACTCACCCAAGTACTCAGAGTAATGGTCTCCAAATATCAAGTCCATGATATTTACCAAGTACTCAATGTGAGTATAGATAATCATTTTATATTTATATTATTTTACTGATATTACAAGTAATGGCCCTCAAGTATCAAGTCCATGATACTTACCAAGTACTCAGAGCAATAGTCTCCAAATATCAACTCACAAGATATCCACCTAAGTGCTCAAAATGATTATCATGAGTAATGGTCTCCAAGTATCAAATCCATGATACTCACCCAAGTACTCAGAGTAATGGTCTCTGAATATCAAGTCCATGATATTCACCAAGTACTCAATGTGAGTATAGATAATCATTTTATATTTATATCATTTTACTGATATTACGAGTAATGGCCCTCAAGTATCAAGTCCATGATACTTACCAAGTACCCAGAGCAATAGTCTCCAAATATCAACTCACAAGATATCCACCTAAGTGCTCAAAATGATTGTCATGAGTAATGGTCTCCAAGTATCAAATCCATGATACTCACACAAGTACTCAGAGTAATGGTATCTGAATATCAAGTCCATGATATTCACCAAGTACTCAAAATGTCTAATATAGTATGTGCACTAGTATCACATATGTGATACTTACCATACAGATAGATCATGGCATGTCTATAGACATTACATCACATAATATCCACCATGAAGATCTCTAAATCATCTATGGTTTATTTAATGATACCAACCTTATGATATCTACCATGATGTCTAAGAGATCCTAACCATCATGACATATCCACAGATATCAAGTCACATGATATCCATCATGATGGAGATGTTGCAAACTCGTCACCTCACAACATCAATCAAATACAAGTGTTCATTGCCGAAAAGTCGTCACCTTTCTCCAATGTTCACAAGAGGGCCCATAAGTCCTGGAGTCACACACATGAAATCCACCTTGACTCATCTCAGAGGGTGGATCCATCATGGCTCATCCCAAAGGGTGGAAACAAGGGCCTTCACCTTAGACTTCTCTCTCAAAGAGAAGAATGCAATAACATACAAGATAATAGATCACAGATATTGAAACTTCTTTTCATCTAAGGCTTCATTCTCCAACATACCAAGTTTATTTCGAAGGTACACAACCTTCCCTCTAGCAAGAAACTTGATGAGAATATCAGCCATATGTTCTGTAGTGATAATGTACCTTGAATAGCATACATATGCACTATATCTCTTATATAGTTTGTATCACTCTCGGTAAACCCCAAGTTATGTAGGAGCTAGCATAAAGACATTTCAGCCACCACACATGAGGCTCAATCTCATGATCATAGTCCTATGGATGCTTCCTTTAAGGTCTTGTAACAACCTCTTTACCTCCTCATCCAAGGTTGTTTTTTTAGATGAACTATCATACTCCCCCTGAATCTAATATCAACCTTCTGCGAGCAAGTCATGTCTTTGTTCTTTAGTCTGCATTAAGCTCTTTTCTTGAATGCCCAACCATCTATCTAGGAATATCATGACCTAGATATTTGCATAAAAGCCTTCTCTTTCACATATCTGGAACTAAATCATTTGAATCACAATTCTTTTTCCTTTTATAGTTTCTTGGTGACTAGGGAGACCATCTCGATATGGTTTACTCCCCCTGAATCAATATGACCAAGATCCTTGGAAATCAAATAAGGTAGATCCTCTAGATGTTGTACAGACTCCCTCTGAAGCTTTGAGTACTAACATCAACATTTAACCTTCTTGTCCAAGGTTTCCTCTGATGGTTCATCAGACTTCTTCTGAATGTGATATCAACCTTCTAACCTTCTCGTCCAAGGTTTCCTTCTGTAGGTTTGTCCCTCTAAATGATATTTTCTTTCTTTAAAGAAATGTTTCAACTATCAACTCAATCCCATGACTGCAACCATCAAGCTCTTTCTCTCTTGAATGCAATCACATATGTCTCTTGATTCATCCTGAAAGTATTTCAGATAGAGATTACAAATAGTTTATAAAACTAAATTATCCCAAAGAAATATTAATGATAAAAGCATACAAGATTTGCTATCCCAATGTTATAGTATGAATTAATAACTACATAAAAATTTTATGAACATTAATCAACATGGAATACTTATCTCTTGATTAATGTAATGATCCTTTTCTTATTTGCACTATAAAAAGTGTTTGTGGCTTTTAATCAAAGAACTCTCTTTGTTCAGAAATCTGCATAGACCTGTACACATTTGGTCATAACTTTTGAACTAGACACTTTCTTTCTGATCGCTTCGGTGAGATTCTTCTAAATTGGATTTTCACAAACATATCCGAAATTTAGCAAAATCCAACGGTGCATTTGTGAGATATGGTCCTCGTATCAAGACTGTATTTTCTAAGACAGTCACACATTCACCATCAATAAACTACTCTCTTACATTTGCAACTTGGCTCTGATACCATGTTAAGGTTTTAGGATCATCGCAAATGTAATAGCACTATCTAATTATATGTGTTTTCCAAATGCAACAATCTCTTGCATTTATATTGAGAATGAGTCAAGAAGAGACATGTCTCTTCATGAGACATGTCTATTCATTAATATGTAATCAATATAATGTCAATTATGATAATATATATACATATACATACATATATATAATATCTCTTGAATATTATATTAATTTCTCTAATATTTACATATATATATATATATATATATATATATATATATATATATATATATATATATATATATATATATATATATATATATATATATATATATATATAAGTATATATACATCTCATATATATTAAATATATATACATATCTTCATTAGTATTGACTCATAGTGTTTATCCGACTAAAGCTACAAAACATCAACATCAAAGGATTTGAACTCGTTTTATCACAAATCACTTGGTTTCGACCCCATCTCTATGACAAACTTAGCTTAGCTCTCGCCCAAATCCGAGACAGACATGACTTCTCAACAGGCCAAAATCATTCAAACCTCATTTGCTGGACCTAGGGACTTGAGAATAGCCACCAACAAAGACTACCTAAGATCTAGTTATGAAGACTTTGACATTTGGCATTGATCAATGATCAAGCATCACAGATTCATACTATGAAACGATTTAGTTTTATGGATCTTACAGATACTAATAGACATACGTTTCATGGATCTTCATCTTACATACATTCTATGATTTGACTAATTACGATCCTATGATTTCTATTTACTTTAGCTACAATTTACATTTTACGTGTAACATATGTGATGGATTTATCATTTATGTTCCTTGTTTATGTATATTAGCTTCTATTTGATGATGTTATAGTGTGTTTAAGTTATATTCAATAAAGGGTGCATGAAATAAGTTTTAAATTGTTAAAATCTCTAAATTTCAAGGGTTTTTTAAATTTGCCGATTCGTGGCCGATTCGATTCCGATTCATGGCCGATTCATGATTCGATTCGGCCTTGCCGATTCCGATCCGATTCTGATTCTCGTTTCTTTGATTACTCTTAACAAATTTTGGGAAGAATGATTTGTTTTTCACTGCTGGGATAAGTGACGATGACAAAAAGATTGGCTGTTAGAGAAGTTAAGTGGAAGAAAAATGGGCTATGCACACAAATATCAAATCAAATATCTAAGTGGTGATAATCTTCAACGGTAGAGGTTATTGATAGGTATAGTGGTTCTTCTATGATAGGAAATTGAATTTTATGAATTTTTGGTATCTGAGTTTATGATGAGTGCATAACATATTTTTTGCAGCATTAAACGCATAACACATATTTTGCAGCATTAAACAACTTACTGAGGATTCTTCTCTTGAAAAGATTCATAGAGAAAACTGTATGGTGTGTGTGTGTGTGTTTTGGTGTGACGAGAGATAATGGAATGTCAGTTTAATTTAAATTAATCTAATAAAATTACTGTTTATATTGATTGGTTCTGGTTAATTTCAAAATTTGCTCTTTTTAGGTGCATTATTCATAAAATGAATGCTTGGATCAAATGCTATACCATGGCTTATCATCCATTATTTTATTTTAACATGTTGACTATTATGTTTGTAGCATCCCGATCACATTGATCCACTCAATAAGACGTCCATGGCATGCCCTGCTCTGCCTCTATGTCCGCTTGCTATAGCAGAGGCAGAGCGTGGAAGTCCTGATATTCTTAAGAGGATACGTGCTGTATTTGAAAAGGTAGACCCCCATTCCTTCATTGCTCCAGTCATGTTATTTCTGTCCCGAATACTAGTTAACCATGTTATAAATTGAGATAAGTTATGTGCTTTGCATGCTGATTTTCTTCAACCTGAATATCAGAGCCAACTGGAAAATGACTTACTTTTAAAGTTTCATATATGTGTACCGTCTTCTCATTTGTTTTCTTGCTGTAAAGCATAGACACAAACTCAATGCTAATGTGAGCAACCTTTCACATCATTGCCCAAAGAACTTATGCAGTGCCTCTTAACAGGTTGGATTGAAGTATGAAGATTCAGTTGTGGTTAGGTTCACTGGATGTCCCAATGGTTGTGCAAGGCCATACATGGCTGAGTTGGGGTTTGTGGGAGATGGGCCAAATAGCTATCAGGTATTATTTTCTGTGCTCTATTACTTTATGTGCTTTTCCACAATTTTTAAAATCATATGGGATGGAGTTTACATGCTGAAATCAATAGTAGGCCTATTTTGAAATTCACACATCAAGTGTGAGATATGAATGCATAATCAATAGAAATATTAGAAAATGAATGGATCAGTACAGTGATGAATCTTATGATCAAGACAGGTTATCCTTATATCCTATTTTAATTTTTATCCTAGTTTTAGGTAGAGATAACAAACAGATATTTCAGACTACTTTGAATGTCTACTGAGAGCTGAGAATGAACTCCAGTTCTGTCTTTCCGTTTCACATTCATAAGAGACCTGTGTCACAGTACTTTTTTTTAACATAGCATACTTTCCAATAGAACAAATGGTCACTCAACTGGGCATTCACTACCATTTGTTCGACACTTTCTCTGCCAGACCACCAGTCTAAATCTGAAATCAGTCAAGGGTTCTTTTACTTTAAATTTAATATACTTTTCTACAATTTCTTGAATCATTTTGCATTTGAGATATGGGATGGAGTTTACATGCTGAAATCAGTAATAGGTCTATTTTGAAATTCGCACATCCAGTGTGAGATATGAATGCATAACAAATTGATACGAGAAATATATATGAAAGTGAACATATTGGATCGGAATAGAAATGATTGAGACAAACACTATCTTTATATCCCCTTTTAAGTTACAGTAGAGATAATCCACAAATATCTCAGACAATTTTGAATGTCTACTGAGAGCTGAGAATGACATTCCATTTCTGATCTTTTCATTTCACATTCATAAGAGACCTGCATCATGATACTTCTCTTTCCATCATGTATTTCACTCAATAGAACAAACACTCACTCAATTGTGCACTCATTACCACTTGTTTGACAGTTTCTCCATCAGTCGAAATCTGAAGTCTACTATGTTTTAGAGTTCAACTCACGAGGCTGTTCTCAATCACCTGCATTTTTTTAGTATCATTCATTATAGACTGTTCTTCTCTTTCCATCATGTATTTCACTCTATAGAACAAACACTCATTCAATTGGGCACTCATTACCACTTGTTTGACAGTTTCTCCATCAGTCGAAATCTGGAGTCTACTATGTTTTAGAGTTCGACTCACGAGGCTGTTCTCAATCACCTGCATTTTTTTAGTATCATTCATTATAGACTGTTCATGTTCCCTCATAAGAAGCATAAAGTTCAAAGCTTAAATCATCCAAATTTTATTTTCTATGATACGGTTGATGTATCTGCCAAGTGTAAAGGACCAGCTCAGAGATTCAAAAAAGTCGTATGAGCAGTTCCAATGTAACAAGTTCAAAACTTCATCTTATCCATTAGTTCGTCCAAGACATGATATGAGACCGCTGTCAGGTTTGAACTTACGTAAACATGCTTTGGAAAGTTATGTTTAGGTCTTTTTGAAAGCACAATGGAAAGACTGCCGTGAACATTGAAATCAGTATTCTTGAATTTTTTTAAAGGAATGTAACCACTTACCTTTTCCTAAAAGATTGCAAACTAACTTGCCACATATAAACTATTTTCATGAACTCTTTGTTTATGCATATCGCATCCTCTTTTTTTTAGCATTACTGGGAGGATAATTTTTTTTGCAGAAGTGTAGAATTGATTGTTAAATAATAGAAATATAATATGTATCTGTAAAAGGAAAATTTCCGGAGTTGATCTTTACCCATTTCCAAGAAAATTCATACATGAATGCAATTAATCTTCATTTGAGTTCATTAGTCTTATTGCAAGATGTGCACCTTAAACCTTTAGTATCAGACATGATAAAAAAGGAAGCAAACACTAAATAAGTGCTTATATTTTTGTGCCTTTTTTGTTCAGGCAGTGAATTGTGTTTGAGATTTTTTGCTATGAAGAGTAATTTATTTTTTGGTCATAGCAGCAGAGTGATTCTTTTGACAGTTCTTAGAATGATAACTTGGAATTATTTTTTGGGACAGATTTGGCTTGGAGGTGCTTCTAACCAAACACGTCTGGCAAGAACCTTCATGAACAAGGTCAAAGTGCAAGATCTGGAAAAGGTTCTTGAGCCCCTTTTTTATTCATGGAAGAGTGATCGTGAACAAGGAGAGTCTTTTGGTGACTTTACGGAACGAATGGTCTGTCCCCTTTTCTTTATGCCGTGTTAAAAAAAACCAAGTTGTACTTGCAAGAGAAGCATTTTTTAGCATTACTGGGATTAGGAGTTCATATTTTCAAGTAGTTATTATTCATGCAAATTGTGATTTGAAAATTTTAAATCAAAGCTGATTTTCTTGTTGTCTTGTAATGTCCTGTTGTCAAAAATAAATGAGAACTCATTTGATCTGTTGTTATGTACAGGGCTTTGACAAATTCCAAGATATAGTGAATAAGTGGAAAGGTATTACCAAAGTTTCAACAGAAGGGAGCATATGAAGCTGTGGCAAATCTGGCTGAAGTTTGAAGCATGGATGCAAATGAGTTTGCAGCGGATAGTATGAAAACTATATTAGAGAAGATGAGGTTTAAGACAATGATAAAAGGCCGTGATTTTTTTATATATGATGAGCGTGTTTCATTTTTGGGCCTTTGGCCTATCGTACTCTGTGTAAGGTTTGTGATTGAGCTGAAAACAAGTATCTCGATAGGATGAACAATTTGAGAAAATGATATTAAAATGCAAGATGTGATTTTAGCAAGTTGTGTAGCATGACCAACATGACCTTTTGTTGGAATTGGGGGTATCTACGAGCAGTTCAGTAACCTGTCTTCTGTTTAGCCATTTTGGGTAGATTATTTGCTATTTAGGATTTTCAAGTCATTTGTCAGCATATGCTGACATAGCCTGCTTTGCAGCTGAAAATTACGAAATGTGGGAGCTGCATTTTTCCGTTACAGGAGATCGTAACATATTTTTAATGGGAGAGTTTTGATCATCAAACTTGTTCCATTATTCTCAAACTATTTCATATGCATCTTGAACATGGCGTGGAATTTCTTTTTCAGCTATATAACTGCATGTAAGGACAAAACGCTAAAGTTTTGATGTTTATAGAATTTAATGCAATTTATTTTTAAAACAATTGTTTTGTTTTGTGTAGCAGTCGTGCCGAATGCATGCACATATAGCAACAGAGAAAGAAATATGATATAAGCATTTTTCATAATATGATGGGTTAACTTAAAATCACTTTGGAGGATATTGCTATATAAGCTCTGTTAAAATAATCCATATCTGCTCACCTAAGTGTACGAAGGAATTTGCCACAAAGGGCCTCAAGCATTCATGTCAAGATGTTTTGATGCCTGCATGAAATTTAGCACTAAACCTTTGAAAAACTATTAGAGAAACGACCTCTGCGCTGAAAATTAGATGATGTTATGCCAATCTGGAGACTAAGAATGATTGTGCTCGACAAGGTCATTCTTCTTTCATCTAGTTTTCTAGAATTATATCATGCTAGTAATTTAGCATTAAACCTTTGAAAAACTATGGGAGGAACGACCTCTACACTGAATTAGATGATGATGTTATGCCACTATGGGGACAAATAATGATTATGCTTGACAATTTCATTCTTCTTTCACCTATTTTTCTTGAATCATATCATGCTATCAATTTATTTGAACTTTTGCAGTTAATCTGCTTTATATGTAGTGCCTCTCATGTTTTTTTTTTTTTTAACGTCTTGATGGATGTAGCTTCGACTTTATGTATGCTTATGTGTAGATGGATGAGATATTTGGTGATGCCTTGTTTGACTCTTGATGTTTTATTACTGCTTCTGTGTAGATGGATGAGATATTTGGTGATGTGTAGATGGATGAGATATTTGGTGATGCCTTGTTTGACTCTTGATGCTTTATTGCTCCTCCTATGTAATTGGATGAGTTGATCTTATGCTTCGATGGTTTTATATGTTTGTATTATATGATCATGTTGGACTCGTGAGAGGTTTGTATCTTTAGGGTGATCTTATTTATTTGGTTGCATCAACAAGTTGTTTGTCTTATGCCTGGTTGTGAGAACCATTGAGTTGTGGCTGGTTGTATACCTGATTTGTGATGCCAGACCTCTTGAGGCTTTTATTACCGAGTTTTGAGGATTCATTGTGTTCTTGGTGATTTGATTTGAGCCTGATTCTATTATGTGATTCGATGGTTTCACTGAGGTATGTGCTAGTGGTTACTTGGATTATGTTTCTATCATGATGTTATTCCATGATTATTTGTGCGATTTGATCTCATTTACATGTTAGATTATAATATTATTATTTCGATCATACCTGCATGATGATGCTTTATAATCATATCTGACATATTTTGCATTTGAGAATATTGGATTAATATGTTAGGAGGATTATTACTAATTCCTATAATATTGTGTTGTACATGCTAATGAGTATTTTAATTGAGGTTTTCATTGATATATGTTCATATTGTTGTAAATGATTATTTTAATACTTTATTATTAAATGAAATACTTTATTTAAAATGCAATGTTTATTTAAATGATATGTACACTTAGGAGTAGAAAAAGGAATGACCAGTGCCGTGACATTCTTTATGTCTGATTGCGCCACTAGAGTGTTAGTGCTCCATTAGGCATTTTATTGTTATTATATGTGCTTCAACTATTTATACTGTGAGCCGCTACACTTGATGTTTGTGTGTTTCAATGATCAAGTACTAGACATATTTTGCTTGAGCTGCATGATTTGAGTTTGTCTATATCTCTGACAGTGGCCTAGGAGATAGTTTCACTGACCTTTCATTACTAAGCCAATATCGTTCTTGTATGGATGATGTACCCATGATTATAATATTATCTGTCTTGTACATGTTGGTAAATTTGGACTTCATAATGCATTTTGTGAAAGACCAGTTGTGTGTTTGAGTTAGAGTTCTCGTAGTTGTCGAGGAAGAGATTTAATTAAATGCTGATTTTGTTGGCTTTGGGGATTTAATTTTAATTATCAGCTAATTTGTTGTCATTGGATTCCATTTAATTAGAATTGATTTAATTTGATTTGGGAAGTCAATAGTTGGTTATTTTAATTTAAGTGATTTATTTAAGTCTTTTTTGGTCATTGGCAAAAAATGACTTATATTAGAGGAATTAGACTTATTCCTCACTTGTCAATTCTCAAATTTAATGATTTTGCTCCAAATTTGTATGGAGAGAATCACTCTCTTGCTTGTTGGGTTTGATTCAGACGTTAGATCCATGTGTGTAGCGGCTTGTTGGAACCGTGCCGCAATTGCTCTAGTTCTTATAGAGCCATTCAAGATTTTGTGGAGTTTTTTATTTCTTTTGTTAGTTTCGGTGACTTTAGCTGGTGTGAGAGGTAGGGCTCTTGTGTTTTATTCATTCCTTGTCTATTTCAGTTGATTCTTGTTTGCTTTTGCATTGTGGGATGGTAATTAGATGTTTCCCCACTTTCCTTTATGCTTTTAGTATCCGATTGGGGATTATGCATGTGATGAGGTTTTTAGATTAAAATTTTCCGTCATGAGGTTGTCTGTTTTCTCCCATGATGTCAGAATTAGGATTTTATTAGATTTTTGGGTTAGAGCATAGGGACTAATGAGTTTTACTTTTGTAGCTTGGCTTTGAGTTTGATTTTTTAGCTCTTTTGTAGGCACATTGTTTTGCCCACCATCCTGAACCTATTGATTGCCATGTTTTGCATGAATGAATTTTTGAAGTTGGTAGTCCTTACTACATTTAGTAGGATTGTGGAATCTGAATGGTTATAGGACATTCTGGTTATTTTTCTATCACGATCCAAAGGTGCCCTTTCAATGCTAAAATGTTAATTTTCATACCTTGCCGGATTTTACCGGAATTTGAGATTTTGGTGTATTTTGTGGATTGTGAGCTTTTCTCATGTTCTAACGAGATGTGTAATAGATTTTTTTGAATCCTGTGCTGTTGGCAAGTGGCCAATTGAGTTATCTGATGTTTGTGCCTTTTTTGTTGTTTTCACTTGGTAGTATGCCTTGAGTGCTTTATCCTCTAATTGTTGCCTTCTTGTTTATTGAGGCATATGTCATCCCCATTCTTGGTGTAGACCAAGTAGACGGTGCATTGTTATGCTCATGGCCCCGGTGTAAGACTTGTTAATGTTTGTAGCCTAAGTCGGATGATAAAATGATTAAATATTATTATACATATATTGATTAATAATATTTTATACTCACATATATCTTATATTATTATTAATCAATTTATATATAGTATTATTTAATTTTAATAATATTGTTTTTATTATAATACTATTATTAAATATTATTAAGGCCAACTTGATCATCTTTATTAAAACTAATAATGATCGAACACCAAATAAATCAACTATTGGTGTCGACTTCTATTCATTATTTGGTGTTGATTTCTATCGACTATTGGTGTAGACTTATATTCGTGATTTGGTATCAACTTCCATCGACTATTGGTGTCGATTAATATTGTAACCATTATATGATGATTAACTTCCATCATAATCGTGTTGTCTTATATTAATGATAACAATAGTTATTAGGTCTTGACACATTGGTTATCGCTAATGAAAAGTTGCGACTCATTGTGAGGTGGCATCCCTGTTGGAAGGCATGCCTCATCATTCTATATATGCTCTTGAGATGCACGATCTAAGAACACATAGAAATAATACAGTGCAAGTACAAGATCATGCATCTCCATACTTATTAAACAATATTGATATATATTTCATTTGTATAATTTTCCATCAAATAAAACTACACGTTGCCAATTGAAGAAGTGACACTTATCTATATCAACAAATCATTAATAGTTCAAGATCATAACAACAGATTGTTATTGACATCTACAACAAGATTAATTGGTACACACTGTCCTTATCTTTGTAACATACAGATTTGTTTGGCAAATAGAGATCAATATAAATTGTATCTTTACTTCATTGTAGTTGATTCATTTGATATTACTACATATATAAAGTGAAAAATTAAAATTAAAATTCACACTAAATAATCTGATTACTTTAACATGGTATCAGAGTCTAGGTGAAGCATAGGTCAAATCAGATTTAAAAGGAAATCAAATTTTATCATACTACATCAATCTTTTAGTAAACCCTTAAAATTCAAAATGATTGGTTATATTGGAGAAACCATGTTAGAGAAAAACGTTGAATTTAAGTCTTGTACCAAATCTAAAAGACCAACTCTCTATTCAACACTCTCAAGTCAAATATCTACTAGTAGAAACACTTGGGTAATAGACAGCGGGGCCTCCCGACACATCACATGATTCAAAGAGCGTCTAGATACAATGATAGAAAATTGTGATGAAGAAGTCACAATCGGGGATGACTCACTCAAACTACCCAGTAAAGGGAATTGGGACCTACAATTTCCAACTAAACTCTGACATATCCTTATAATTAACAAGACTACGATATGTACCTAGTATAAAAAGGAACCTAGTTTCTATTTTAGCCCTCGAGGATAAAGGATACAAGATCACCTTTATGGAAGGAAGAGTCTTAGCATGGCCTAAAAATTCAAATATCAAACAAGCATACACCTTCGGAATGCGACATGGGTGTTTATATAAACTCAACACCACCTCATCTCAGGCCCTCATTCATGAGTCCTCAAACACATGTGAATTATGGCACATGAGATCTCCATTTCCATGCACTAACATCCATGGATAAAATGGTAACATGAATTCCCAAACTATCTCAAGAACATGAAGAAATATGCAAGGGATGTGCCTTAGGAAAGAATATAAAAAATACATTTCATAGTAGTGAAAATAAATCAAAATATATCTTGGAACTAATTCATACTGGTTTGTGTGGATCTATGAATGTACCTTCTATTGGAGGTTTTCTATACTAAATCATTTTCATAGATGACTATTCAAGAAAGACTTGGATATACTTCCTAAAAAGGAAGGAGACAAATGAAGTTCTTAAAATTTTCAGAGAATTCAAATCCCTAGTGGAAAACCTAACAAATAAAAACATAAAGATTCTTAGATCAGATAATGGAGGGGAATACATTTCTAAAACCTTTAGTACCTTTTGTAAAAACACATGAATTAAGAGGGAGTTTACTATCCCTTACAATCCTCAACAAAACAATGTGGCATAAAGGAAAACTAGAATCATTGTAGAAGCAACAAAAAATGCTACATGATCAAAACATTCATACCTCCCTTTGGGTAGAGGCCTCTAGTATTGTAGTATACATTCAAAACAGATGTCCACATTCATCTCTAGATAATAAAATTCCCGAAGAAGCATTCATGGGAATTAAACCAGATATAAGTCACTTGAAAATCTTTGGCTATCATGTCTACATCCATGTTCCTAAGGAGAGGAGATCCAAATTAGAACCCTCAATAAGGAAATAAATGTTTGTGGGATATAGTGAAACATCCAAGGCCTATAGAATCTACATTCCTAGTCAAAGACAAATATAACTAAGTAGAGATGTAATATTTGAGGAAGATCTTGCATTCAAGAGATCTAAACACATAAATGATGTAGATAATGACTCTCCTCAAAATAGTGAAAAAGATCACCACTCTGAGATTTAGAGGGAGAATCATAACATCATTGAAAACAAAAATCACACTAAACCTATGGTTATTACAAAAGAAACAAGAATCTCTACCATAAATAAGAAAATACCACTATGGGCTAGAAAAATGTTAGAGAAAGCCAATAACTATGTAGTGCCTGAGGGAACATTCACAGAGAGTAAAAGACCAAACATGTATTCCAACTATGTTGCATTAATGAGTGAAATCATAAATTCAGAACCCTCCAATGTTGAGGAAGCACTACAACATCAAACTTGAAAAGAAGCAATGAATGAAGAATATAAATCAATCTTAAAGAATGATGTTTGGGACACTGTCCCTAGGCATAAAGATAAATATGTAGTATCTTCAAAATGGTTGTTTAAAATCAAACATGCATTAGACAGAAACATAGAAAAATATAAAGCAAGATTTGTGGCCAGGGGATTCTCACAAAAGGAAGGGATTGATTATGATGAAACATTTGCACTTGTTGCTCGCTACACATATTCAGAACCATAATTGCCATTGCAACATCCAAGGGATGAAAGATTCATCAAATGGACGTGAAAACATTCTTGAATGGTGTAATAGAGGAAGAATTCTATCTAGAACAACCTGAAGGATTTATAATGCATGATCAACAATCTCATGTCGACAAATTGAAGATAGCACTTTATGGGCTCAAATAGGCTCCACGAGCTTGGCATGAAAGGTTAGATCGTTACCTACTAGAAATTGGTTTCTCAAAGAACAATGCAGATCCTAACATCTACTTCAAAATAATGGATGGAGAAATGTTGATCCTTGTTCTATATGTTGATGATCTTCTAATAACTGGAGAAGATCACCTTATAATCAAATGCAAACAAGAGCTAGCCACCAAATTTGATATGAAAGATCTCAGACTTCTTCACTATTTTCTTTGTCTAGAAGTTTGGCAACAATCAAATGAAATAATCCTACAACAAGGAAAATATACCATTAATGTGTTGAAAAGGTTCAGGATGATGGAATGCAAGCCAATGTCTACACCTATGGAAACAAACCTTCACAAGTTGAGAGAAGCAATGTCAAGTTCTGAATAAGTAGATCCCACTCTATACCGACAGATGATTGGATTGCTAAGATGATTGGATTGCTAATATACTTGGTCAATACTAGATCCGATATCTGCTATGCTCTGAATGCCCCTAGTCAGTTCATGGTTGATCCTAAGAAAATACACATGTTTGTAGTAAGACACATCTTGAGATACCTTCAAGGAACTATTGATGCAAGGGCATTCTAGGGTACTCGGTGAATCTGCATGGAGGTGTGGTATTTTGGTTCTGTGGAACTCAGTTGCAGTTTCGATCGACGGTCTCGATCATTGAAGGAAGCTCAGTTGTTGAAGGAACTCGGTGAAACCTCTGGCGCTCGGTGATGCTTGTGGTGCTCGACGATGCTTGGCATGCTTGGTCATTTCACTGTTGCTTAGTTATTTCTCTGGTGCTCGGTAGCTGGTCTTACCGACTAGAGTTCTATGTGATTTGTTGGGCCGACTTGGTACATTTATTGTTTGTAGCTTTGTTGGATTCTCCTACGTGGATCTGGAGGCTGACATGTTGTATTAAATGTTTGTAAGGAGATTTATGAGCCGACTTGTATTGCATTTAATATTTGTTAGGAGGAGTTAATGGTTTCATCCAGCTGACTTATGGCTGATGATTAGTATTTAAAGGGGCGTTTGGGTAGTTGTTTAGCAGATCACAACAAAACACATCAGATTGGAAGTGTTGAGTAGTTGATCTAGGAAACTGGAGTTGGTGAAGTTGTGGAAAAGATCCTGTATGATCTTGTAGATTAGATAGTTTTCTGATAGTTTGTAATAGCAGAGCTAGTGGTTGAGGCTTGGAGACAAGGAGATTTCTTGGAGGCTTGTGAGCTCAAGTTTAGATCTGCCTTAGGGTTTCCATAAGTTGCTAATAGTTTTCAAAACTGAACTAGCTAGAGTTGTATTGGATCTTGTGATCTTGCAGAATTGTTTCTGATTGTAATTGGCCCTAACCCAGAAGGCCTTACAACTGGGCATGTTAATGAAAATCAGAGTTAAACAATTATTGTGTTGTTGTGTTGTTGAGTATTCCGCTGTGTAATTCTGAAGCTGCAAGGTTTGGATTGTCCGTAATTGGATCCACCATCCTTGATGGCATTAAGTGGTATCAGAGTAGAGTAGTTCTTGTGGAAGCGAAGTTTGTTCCTATTGGAGCCAAGTTGATCTTGTTGGCAAAGAGATCGTATGATCTTGGTTGTAGATCCGTGGCACTGACTTGTGGAATCTTGCCCTAGTTGTTCATGCAAGGTAGCAGATTGACTTGACTTGCATACAACTTGGAGATTGTCACAAGGTGATTGGTGTAGGGTTTGTTGTAGAGGGTTTCTCTTATCTTTAAGGATTCCTTTGAGAAGATTGGACCCTAGAGTATTTGCAGATCTCTATGATACTATGGAATCTAGGATTATAGAGAAGGTGAAATCAAATTTCAGATATGAGATGGAACTAATGAAGAATGACATGGTCACCGAGATCATGAGAACTATTGTTGGTGTACCTCAGAATGTTGGTACCGAGGATGGTAATGAGGAAGCTGCTGATGAATTTGAAGCTGCTAGATCTAGTGGTGATGACCAGAGAGACAGATCTGGTGAAGATAGGACTGCTCGGTTGCATAGATCTGAAGCTTGGTTAAGTAGTAGTTACCGAATGGAAGTCTCTAATTTCTCTGGAACTTTGAAACTTGAGAATTTGATTGACTGGATCGGTGAACTTGAAGATTTCTTTGAGCTGGAAGAAATTGAAGATCCTCTTCGAGTGAGATTGGCACAGACAAAGTTGAAGGGACATGCTGCTCTTTGGTGGAAAGAACTACAAAGAGATAGAGAAGATGAAGGTGAACTCAAGATCAATTGGTGGAGGTTGATGGCACTAATACATTTGGGGTGAAATTGCGACGGTAATTTGTGACGACAGGCAAATGTCATGCGGTTTTGGCTTTTTTTTTTTTTCAAATATAGCACGACACCGCCGCAATTGCGATGACAATACATTTGGCAACGTCGCCATTGCAACGTTGTCGGGATATAAGGACAAAAAAAAAGGAACGTTGTCATTTGTGTTTTCAACAGCGCCGTAACCCTCTGCGAAATCACATCAGGATATAAGGGCAAAAAAAACAAGAACGTTGTCATTTGTGTTTTCAACAGCGCCGTAACCCTCCGTGAAATCACATCGGGATATAAGGGCAAAAAAAACAAGAACGTTGTCATTTGTGTTTTCAACAGCACCGTAACCCTCCGCGAAATCACAGCTACAATTTCTGAGTACGTTGGGTTTATTTTTCTTTTGTCATTATTATGTAATCTGGTATTCAGCTGTTAGAGAGCTAAAATACCCAGAAATGAGGACATATCTATGTTGAATTTATTGTTAGCGGCTTTGGTTATTTAGAAGTTTAATTTTATTTGTTCATCTTTCAAGCACAAACATTTTGTGGACTGTAACGTCTTCATTGTTTCAGGTATGCAGTGAAACAACCCTAACTTGCAATTGCGATGTTGTCGGGATATAAGGGCAAAAAAAAAAGGAACGTTGTCATTTGTGTTTTCAACAGCACCGTAACCCTCCGCGAAATCACATCGGGATATAAGGGCAAAAAAAACAAGAACGTTGTCATTTGTGTTTTCAACAGCGCCGAGAGAGATTCCCTTTGTGAAATCACAGCTACAATTTCTGAGTACGTTGGGTTTATTTTTCTTTTGTCATTATTATGTAATCTGGTATTCAGCTGTTAGAGAGCTAAAATACCCAGAAATGAGGACATATCTGTGTTGAATTTATTGTTAGCGGCTTTGGTTATTTAGAAGTTTAATTTTATTTGTTCATCTTTCAAGCACAAACGTTTTGTGGACTGTAATGTCTTCATTGTTTCGGGTATGCAATGAAACAGCCCTAACTTGCGACTACCTTCACGGTACTTGTGTACATTATCATGTTGTCTTTACAGTGACTGTCCTCATTCAAGTGGCAATTACACAAGGGACAGTCACTGTGAGATGTCCTCATTTGTGACAAGGACAGTCACACTTAGGACATCTCATAGTGATATTCCCTTGTGTAATTTCCACTTGAATGTATTGCTATTGAACCACATTAATGCTTTTCTTCTTCAACAAATGAGGACAGTCACTGTAAAGACAACATGATAATGTACACAATTACCAAAAAATGATCTTGTTAATTGATGTAACACTTTGTCTTGCTCACTCCCTATCCTTCACTAGGGTCTCTTTAGGCCAATGTTTTGACTTGATAGGGTACTTAACTATCCCTACACTCTTTAGGTATCTCTACCCAAGATCCCACTCCTTCAACTAGTGCACACCAACAAGAAATACAATGAACTCTGCTCAATACCAATCTAGCTACTAGGACACTCCTAGTCTTGTCTTCACAAATTGAAACACATTCAACTAGAACTTTACTCCATGGAGAGGCTGGCCACTAGGACCTCTATTGGTTTCAATATTACTCCTTCACCTATACTTTTCATTAGTACTTCAATCCAGTTCATCAAACCATGCCAATTGCACCCAAAAATAGGCTGCTAGCAATTAGGCCTTTGTCAAGCCTTTTTGTTTATATTAAGCCACCTAAAGGGCTTAGGATTCAGATGCCCTTTATTGAGAACTCCAAGATATCTAAGGTCTTCTCCTACTAGATTTTTTGTACACCAACTGCTACAGCCATGCCTGAAAACAAGTATTTTGACACAACTTGGACAGTCTGACTAAGAATTTGTTTTCTTAGCAGCCAAAGAAACTCACCCAATCTTTTAATTTGACTTGGGGCTTCTTTAGATGTGTGTCTACCTCTCCATGAGATTTTAGTTGAAGCAACCAATGCATTCAACTTGTTGTAATCTTCTTGTAATGATTTGTCATCCCTAACTGTGCTCAACTGACTCACCTAGGACATCATTGCAAACATAGAAAATGAGCTTCCTAGGGCCCCTCCTTCCAAACATATAGTACATGGAGTCTCCTCACCCATTCCAAGAGCCCATACAAAATTGACAATGGAATGATGAGCTAAGACTCCATTTGTTCAACCTGCCTGGTTCAAACCAATGATAGGGTACTTAACAAAAGAATTAACAAACTAGTTGGAATGCTTCAAAACTCAAAAAAAACACAACACAGAATAAAAAAACAACTTGTACTAACTTTTCCAATAGACACTGCGAGCTATCTAATCCATTAATCAACTGAAAACAAAGAAACAAAAAAACTCAAGAATTCACTAAAACTGTGTTACTCTACAAATCTTCTTAATTCCAAATGTTTTTCCCCCCAACCTTTTGCACAGATCGATGGAGGCCTCTTATAGTTGATCTGATGCCTAATTCAATGGTTTCATATAGTTACATAACCATCTTACTCGAAAATGCTCCCTTGCACAAATGTTGTCAATGTTGTGAATGACAACATTGACAACTTGTTACAACCTTTGGGATTTTGGTTCAAAACTTATTGTTCAAACACCATAAGACCCTAACCATGACTTAGTTAGGCTATTTAGACCTCACATAGGCCACTTCTACACTTCTTTGCCCAATTTGACCCCTAAATGCTTCATTCCCACTTTTGCCACAATATTGGTAACTTGGGTACAAATTGGCACTTGCCTTCACAAAGGTCACACATGAGGACATCTCACAGTGATCGATTGTCCCTTGTGTAATTGCCACTTGAATGTATTGCTATTGAACCACATTAATGCTTTTCTTCTTCAACAAATGAGGACAGTCACTCTAAAGACAACATGATAATGTACACTCACTGTAAGGACAGTCACAAATGAGGACATCTCACAGTGACTGTCCCTTGTGTAATTGCCACTTGAATGTATTGCTATTGAACCACATTAATGCTTTTCTTCTTCAACAAATGAGGACAGTCACTCTAAAGACAACATGATAATGTACACTCACTGTAAGGATAGTCACAAATGAGGACATCTCACAGTGACTGTCCCTTGTGTAATTGCTGCTTGAATTACACAAGGGACAGTCATTGTGAGATGTCCTCATTTGTGAAAAGGACAGTCACACATGAGGACATCTCACAGTGATTGTCCCTTGTGTAATTGCCACTTGAATGTATTGCTATTGAACCACATTAATGCTTTTCTTCTTCAACAAATGAGGACAGTCACTCTAAAGACAACATGATAATGTACACTCACTGTAAGGACAGTCACAAATGAGGACATCTCACAGTGACTGTCCCTTGTGTAATTTCCGCTTGAATTACATAAGGGACAGTCATTGTGAGATGTCCTCATTTGTGACAAGGATAGTCACACATGAGGACATCTCACAGTGATTGTCCCTTGTGTAATTGTCACTTGAATGTATTGCTATTGAACCACATTAATGCTTTTCTTCTTCAACAAATGAGGATAGTCACTCTAAAGACAACATGATAATGTACACTCACTGTAAGGACAGTCACAAATGAGGACATCTCACAGTGACTGTCCCTTGTGTAATTTCCGCTTGAATTACACAAGGGACAGTCATTGTGAGATGTCCTCATTTGTGACAAGGACAGTCACACATGAGGACATCTCACAGTGATTGTTAATGTTTAAACTCTGCAAAGTAATGAATTTGAAGGTTTCAAGGATCACACAACAACTTATGGACTCAATCCCATTCAATAACAAATTTCCTTTTAGGGACAAGTTCCCTGATTTTCTATCAAAAGAGACTTTTAAGGTTCTAGATCTTACTTCCTGCAGAAAAACTCAGAAACCCCTTAGATATCATCTAAATAACAAGAATCATGCATTGGTTGTGATCTAAACAACCCAAGACATCAAAATAACAAACTGACCTAGTGACCCTAGTAGGTCTCCCAAACCTGCTCTGCAGCCATAACTCTGCAACTTGCCAAAGGACTCTAAGAAGTTATATGTTTTCTGAGTACCCTTTTTGGATTTCTAACAGACCACCAACTCATCCCAGACCCTGACTCCACTCCAGCATATCAATGTCTTCATTGAGTCCGCAGACCTAATGCATGCTTTTAGGTGTGGGTTCCAAAACAAAGCATTGAAAATGGGTGTATGAAACCAAGATCAGAGTTTTGGAGTGTTCTCCTGATCCAGATAAACAAGAATGCACAAGTTTTCAAGTCCTCAATACGATGCAAGCTTCTGATTTTATTCTGATTACCATCTTCCCAGCCAAAAACATGGTAGTTTTTGATCTAGGGCTCGCTCTCAACAAATGCAGATGCAACCCCCTGCCTCAGGGCTTTTAGAATATACAAATATACATCCTTAACTCTCATTCCACCAAGGAAGAAGGAATTCCAATGGTTGAAACGTGAGTTAAGGTCTTTACATCAGTCAAACCTTGAAAATGAGGGTTTGTAAACAATGCACAGAAAATTTGAAATAACTTAGATATAAAACAAAGAGAATCAATCAAACCAACTTCCAAAGCATCAGATCTCACTATTACAACTTCCAGGCAAATTTTATCATCCAACCACCATCCGTATAGTCGTACAGAGTTCATTTTTCACCAGAAATGCACTAAAACAGGGTTATTTTTATTTTTTATGAAAGCAAAATGATTACAATACTGGTTCTCTGTCTGTCTTCGACCATTTGAAGCCTAAAATAGGCTCTCCAAACGTTGGTTCAACCATCTAGGTGGTTAGAACAGTTTATCCAACAAATGTCAACTTTGCTAAGCAACTTTTAAAGTTGCATTACAACTTTGCAAACAACTTTGCCGAGAAGGTTAAAAATGTGTTGTGAAACTTTAGGAACCTTATTAAAGTTATTTTGGACCTTCAAACTTCTTAACAACATCTAAAAGACACCTAATAAACACTTACTATGCTCATTTCATCCAAGGACTCAAAAGATGCCCAAGGTTTATAAGTCACCAAGGGGTCGTGTCCAACAAGTGGATGTTTATAAGGAGATAAAATCAATCCTTAATATTTATTACAAACCAAGAAAACATCTAAAACTCCTATTCTAATTTATTGTCATTCAAAAAGACTCTGATTTGTCATTCAAAAAGACTCTGATTTGTCAATCAAAAGGACCTTTCACCAGTCAATCCTTCAAAGCTCCAAGGTGAAAATCTTATGTTCCAATTGATAGGATTTGACTCCTTGGCTTCATGGCAACTTCCTTCAATCATGGTGTCTTTGGCTTGCATTAGGGATGCCCCTGCATCAAATAGCAATGCATTCAAGTGGAAATTACACAAGGGACAGTACATGCCCATTAAAGTTGGTGTTTTGTTATCCAGCATGACAATGGAGACAACATACTCTGTGTCAATTTTACTGATCAAATTTCCCTCCGCCAGGCAAAGCAACAATCTGGGTATGATAAGGTGAAATTTTGTAGTCCTTTTGGGTATGATAACAGTTCCAGTTTCCAATAAGATGGTTCATTTTTATAATCTAGCTTCAATTTCTCTTGTGAAAATCTTTTTTTCATTTTATGGGTGGTAAAATATAATTATTATGCTAGAGGTGTGTACTTATGGATGATAATGAAACAAAATGATAAGATTTAAGACTCTTGTTTTTTTTTAAAATAGCAATTTAAGTTTCCTTGTATTATAAATTACTGTTTTTCTATTTTTTAATGTATCTTTCCAGATCTTTTATATCAATTTTATTTATGAAATATAAATATATTAATAATGTTTTAGTGTTTTTAGGATTAGTTTATATCAATTCTATGTATCATCATTCGTCATTCAATTGTCAGTATTATTAATTTAGACTGTGCAATTGTAGAACTACTTGAATATGGGTTGGATGGATACTCAAGCAGGGGAACCCTCCTCAAATATCTCAAGCAGTGAACTTGGAAAAATGTGTCCTGAAGGAACCCTTTCCATCAGAGAGATAAAAGTACAAACAAGTAAAAGAAGTAGGCTCTGCAAATATGTTTTTGAGAAGAAAAATGATAGATTATTCGAGTATGGTTCATGAGGTATATCTAAAAAGACATTTTTTTTCTTATTATAATAAAAGAGGAAGTTGTGAATGTCAAAGTTGAGTGAAACAAAAATTATTTTCATCAAATTTTGTTAGGCTTGCTTTTGGGAATAGTTTCTTACAATATTGCTATTAAGATTTTTATTGTGTAGTTTTTAGATTAGGTTTATAAAATTATATTTCATGAGTAGTGATTCATATTAATCAATTAACGATACTTTTGGAAGGTATTTTCAATGTGTCAAATTTTGATATTTTTACAAGAATTAGATTGTGTAATTTTTTTAATTAAAGTCATTGACTCATATTTCATAAATAATAGTTCTCATGAATCCATCTCTTATAAGATTGAATAGTCTATTTAGGAAGTATTTCTGATAGTATGTCAAATTATGATATTACTATTACCATTAGATTGCATGGCTTTGAAGTCAACCTCGTTGACCCATATTCTTCTCTATAGATGCTACTATGTGCTAGGGAACTTCTTAGAACTGTTGGTATATTCTTACAACTTGTTACACCTGGGATATTCTTCTCTGTAGATGCTACTATGTGCCGCGGTCCAAACGGGCCCATAAATGTGGTTGAATAGCAATACATTCAAGTGGCAATTACACAAGGGACAGTCACTGTGAGATGTCCTCATGTGTGACTGTCCTTGTCACAAATGAGGACATCTCACAGTGACTGTCCCTTGTGTAATTTCCACTTGAATGAGGACAGTCACTGTAAAGACAACATGATAATGTACACATACAATGAGTGTACATTATCATGTTGTCTTTATAGTGGCTTCCCTCATGTTGTATATTCTTCTCTGTAGATGCTACTATGTGCTAGGGAACTTCTTAGAACTGTTGGTATATTCTTACAACTTGTTACACCTGGGATATTCTTCTCTGTAGATGCTACTGTGTGCTATGGTCCAAACGGGCCCATAAATGTGGTTGAATAGCAATACATTCAAGTGGCAATTACACAAGGGACAGTCACTGTGAGATGTCCTCATGTGTGACTGTCCTTGTCACAAATGAGGACATCTCACAGTGACTGTCCCTTGTGTAATTGCCACTTGAATGAGGACAGTCACTGTAAAGACAACATGATAATGTACACAAGTACCGTGAAGGTAGCTGCAAGTTAGGGCTGTTTCATTGCATACCCGAAACAATGAAGATGTTACGGTCCACAAAATGTTTGTGCTTGAAAGATGAACAAATAAAATTAAACTTCTAAATAACCAAAGCCGCTAACAATAAATTCAACACATATATGTCCTCATTTCTGGGTATTTTAGCTCTGTAATAGCTGAATACCAGATTACATAATAATGACAAAAGAAAAATAAACCCAACGTACTCAGAAATTGTAGCTGTGATTTCGTGGAGGGAATCTCTCTCGGCACTGTTGAAAATACAAATGACAACGTTTCTCTACATTATCATGTTGCCTTTACAGTGACTGTCCCTTGTGTAATTGCCACTTGAAGGAGGACAGTCACTGTAAAGACAACATGATAATGTACACTTACAGCCCGTGTACATTATCATGTTGTCTTTAGAGTGACTATCCTCATTTGTTGAAGAAGAAAAGCATTAATGTGGCTGAATAGAAATACATTCAAGTGGCAATTACACAAGGGACAGTCACTGTGAGATGTCCTCATTTGTGACTATCCTTACAGTGAGTGTACATTATCATGTTGTCTTTAGAGTGACTGTCCTCATTTGTTGAAGGAAAAAAGCATTAATGTGGTTCATTAGCAATGTATTCAAGCGGCAATTACACAAGGGATAGTCACTCTGAGATTTCCTCATTTGTGACTATCCTTACAGTGAGTGTACATTATCATGTTGTCTTTACAGTGACTGTCCTCATTTGTTGAAGGAAAAAAGCATTAATGTGGTTCAATAGCAATGTATTCAAGCGGCAATTACACAAGGGATAATCACTTTGAGATTTCCTCATTTGTGACTATCCTTACAGTGAGTGTACATTATCATGTTGTCTTTACAGTGACTGTCCTCATTTGTTGAAGGAAAAAAGCATTAATGTGGTTCAATAGCAATGCATTCAAGTGGCAATTACACAAGGGACAGTACATGCCCATTAAAGTTGGTGTTTTGTTATCCAGCATGACAATGGAGACAACATACTCTGTGTCAATTTTATTGATCAAATTTCCCTTCGCCAGGCAAAGCAACAATCTGGGTATGATAAGGTAAAGTTTTTGCAACAATTTCTTGCTGCTGCTAAGGTTACCATTGTTTATGGTTTCTATTATATAGTTCTATCTATATTGCTATATGGCCTTTTGTTCAGGATTAAGTAGATGAGGGAAAATATTTCTTTTGTGGATTGTAAACAAAACATTGAATTATTTCAGAGAACAGATCTAAATCTATAAGATGCTACGATGGAGCACATGACCATGTACTTGTGAATATTAGGATCCATGTTAATCAAATGACTCCTTTATGTAAATTACTTTTGAGTAAGTAAAAGGCAATACAATTTTTCGAAGTGTGCAAGGATTTTTATGATATACAGGTGTACGAAGAAATGAATCTGTGTTGTTTTGTATCAATATCAAACATCTCTGATATATTTTCATGTTTTTATAATCTATTTTGTAGATGAAAACTGTCCAACAGATAAAGATTGGGAACTTCTCCCAGCATCTGTACCTGCATCTCTCTTATATACTACAAGTTGCTTGCCATAAAAAATTGTAGTTCCCTCACGTGACATTGATGGTGAAGTGTTCTTTTCAGAACCATCATCTGTGGTTACCAATGCTCCTGTTTTAGGCAATAAGTTTGTTGCATTCCATGAGCCATTGGTCAAGTTTCTTCTACGAGCTTCTGATGCCTCAAAATCTAAGCAGTGCCTACGTATGCCTCATTGTGGTTGATTATCATTTTGTACATGAATTATAATGAGTAATCAGTTTTGGGCCTTGGAATCTTGTATGTAACATGCACAGGCATTTCATGGCTAAATGAATCTATTTTAAAAGCATCAACTTTTCTTACATGATGCTGGATACATAAGTAGAACAAGCGTATATCAAATTGGAAGCAATCAGAACTCCACAATGACATATTATTTAGAGTACTCTTCACTTTAAGTAATAATGCATATATTGACACTATAAAGACAACATGATAATGTACACTCACTGTAAAGACAACATGATAATGTACACTCACTGTAAGGACAGTCACAAATGAGGACATCTCACAGTGACTGTCCCTAGTGTAATTGCCACTTGAATGTATTGCTATTCAGCCACATTAATGCTTTTCTTCTTCAACAAATGAGGATAGTCACTGTAAAGACAACATGATAATGTACACTCACTGTGAGTGTACATTATCATGTTGTCTTTAGAGTGACTATCCTCATTTGTTGAAGAATAAAAGCATTAATGTGGCTGAATAGCAATACACTCAAGTGGCAATTACACAAGGGACAGTCACTGTGAGATGTCCTCATTTGTGACTATCCTTACAGTGAGTGTACATTATCATGTTGTCTTTACAGTGGCTGTCCTCATTTGTTGAAAGAAAAAAGCATTAATGTGGTTCATTAGCAATGTATTAAATAATTTTTTTTTTAAAATCCACCCACGGGTGTTGCAATTGCGACGGGAGCCCGTCGTAATGCGATGCAGGCGCCCATCGCAATTGCTTGGGAGGCCCGTCGTAATTGCGACGGCCCTTCGAAGCCATGTGATGGGGGGGCGACGCCCATGCTGCTAACAAATCTTAGCGACGTTGCAACGGGAAGGCATCGCAATTGCGACGGCTACCCATAGACGTCAGAATTTGTGACTAAAAAATAGCGACGTCTATGGGTGTTGCTATTGCGACACATAGCCGTCGCAATGGCGACACATAGCCGTCGCAAAATGCCCCCAAATGTATTAGTGTGGTGATGAAGTTGAAAGCTAAGTTCATACCTACTGACTATGAGCTTGACTTGTTTAAGAAGTTGCAGAATCTGAAGCAAAAGGATTTTTCTGTTGAAGATTATACCGAGGAATTCTACAAGCTTACTATTCGGTTTGGACATAGAGAACTTGGTAAGGAAAAGGTAGCTCGGTATGTGAATGGCCTGAGATTCAATATTCAAGATGAGCTTGGTATGCTGAAGATTGATTTTGTTGAAGATGCTTATCAGTGTCCTCTGAAGGCAGAAGATAAGTTGAAGAGGAAACAACATATTAACTCCCGAGGGAAGGAAAAGATTGATCACTTGGTGAAGGATAAACCGACCGATGCAGAAGATGAATAGAAACCTATGGAACCAAATAAGAAGATAGGTAGATTTATCTTTAAGGGTACTTGCTATAACTATGGAGAGGAAGGACACTATTCTTTTGAGTATACACAAAAGAAGGTTGACCGACGAACTGCTATGGTGAATGAGAACATTTAGAATGAACCTGAATCTGAGAACTTGCTAGCTCGATGAACATTTCTTGATACAAAGGATGAACCTTGTCAGAGGAGTAATTTTTTCAGGACTCAATGCAAGTCTGGAGGTAAACTCTAGGATGTTATTGTTGATAGTGGTAGTACTGATAACCTTGTTGCTGAGAACATGGTTCAGAAACTTGGGTTGAATAGAATGAGACATCCATGTCCTTATAGGATTGGTTGGTTGCAAGATGATCATGCTTTGGAAGTAAGAGAACAATACTTCATTGATGTTCATATTGGCCAGTATAAGGATCTTGTGCTATGTGATATTGTGGATATGAATAGTTGTCATATATTGCTCGGTAGACATTGGCAATTTGATTGCAGAGCTATGTATGATTGTGTAAAGAATGTGTTTACTGTTGAGAAGGATGACAGGAAGTTTTCCTTGATGACTTTGATGGATACAACACTCGATAGGAGAAGCCTGAGTATTGGTACCCGAGTTGAGTTGGTGGATCCTGAAGGTATGGATGATCAGCGTGAAGAACAGACCTATGTGTTGTCAAGAAAAGACTTGAAACGACAGAGAAAGCTGAAGTGGAAGAGTATGCAAACTGAAATTTTGGAGGACTTGTATGCGAGGCCAGTTTAGGATTTATGTGCTGAATCCTGGAAGATGTTCTTCTCACATATGAACATATTTTCAAACCTGGGGTGTCTAATGTAGGGGAATTCTAGGTTACTCGATGAATCTACATGGAGGTGTGGTATTTTGGTTCTATGGAACTTGGTTGCAGCTTTGACCGACGGTCTCGGTCATTGAAGGAAGCTCAGTTGCTAAAAGAACTCGGTGAAACATCTGACACTCAGTGAAACTGGTACTCGATGATGCTTGTGGTGCTCGGTCGACATGGTGCTCGATGATGCTTGGCATGCTCGGTCATTTCACTATTGCTCGGTTGTTTCTCTAGTGCTCGGTAGTTGGTCTTATCGACTGGAGTTCTATGTGATTTGTTGGGCTGACTTGGTGCATTTATTGTTTGTATCTTTTTTGGATTATCCTATGTGGATCTGGAGGCCAACATGTCGTATTAAATGTTTGTAAGGTGATTTATGAGCTGACTTGTATTGCATTTAATATTTGTTAGGAGGAGTTAATGGTTTCATCCAGCTGACTTGTGGCTGATGATTAGTATTTAAAGGGGTGTTTGGGTAGTTGTTTAGCAGATCACAATAGAACACACCAGATTGGAAGTGTTTAGTAGCCGATCTAGGAAACTAGAGTTGGTGAAGTTGTGGAAAAGATCCTGTATGATCTTGCAGATCAGATAGTTTTCTAATAGTTTGTAATAGCAGAGCTAGTGGTTGAGGCTTGGAGACAAGGAGATTTCTTGGAGGCTTGCGAGCTCAAGTTTAGATCTTCCTTAGGGTTTCCATCAGTTGCTGATAGTTTTTAGAGCTGAACTAGCTAGAGTTGTATTGGATCTTGTGATCTTGCATAATTGTTTCTAATTGTAATTGGCCCTAATCCAGAAGGCCTTACAATCGGGTATGTTAATGAAAATCAGAGTTAAACAATTATTGTGTTGTTGTATTGTTGAGTATTCCGCTGTGTAATTTTGAAGCTACAAGATTTGGACTATCCTTAATTGGATCCACCATCCTTGACTGCATTAACTATAAATTATGGTTTACTATACAAAAATGTAAAACTGGATCTACACGAATTTATAGATTCAGATTGGGTTGGAAGTGTGGTAGATCTTAAAAGCACATCAGGATGTTGTTTTAGTTTAGGATTTGGCATGATATCCTGGCCCAGTAAGAAACAAACTTTAGTTTCTCAAAATTCAACAAAAGTAGAATATATAGCAGCCTCAACGAGAGCTCGAGAAGTGGTTGGTTAAGGAAACTTCTGGTAGGATTGTTTGGAAAAACCTTAGAGCCCATGCAATCATTCACTATGATAATCAAAGCTACATCAAACTCTCCATCAACCCAGTCTTTCATAACAAATCCAAACATATTGAAACACCATACCACTATGTTAAAGACATAGTCGAAATAAAAAAATTCAACTAGAGTATATCTATACAAAGGAGCAAACTGTAGACATTCTCACCAAATCTCTTGCCAAATATAAGATAGCTCACTTTAGAAGCAAACTTGGTATGATTAAAATGTAAAACATTTTTGAGAATATGTTTTTCTCCTTATCATTGTACTAACCAATTAATGTTTTAATATAAACATAATTTCTTTGACACTATGTGTCCTTGTGTATATCATTTAGAGGTGATGATCTCAAATGATATATACTTGTATACTTATGGCCTTGTAAAGAAATTACTTTACAATTTTCTATCATGATTGATATCATATGGTTGATATCTATGTACACATCACTGTAGAACATATCTTTGTTGGATGAGATATTTCATGTTGAATATTAATATGGTTTAATATTCCACTCATACCATGAAATCACATCCTTATGATAAGCATCATATGGTTGATGCTAGTGCACATATCATTAAGGATAGAAAGTGACTCTGAGTAAATGATAAGTGTTTACATTAGGATTCATTGCCACGTGATCATTCTCTTGGCTTAGAGAGAGAGTTAATGGTTGTAGCCTAAGTCAAATGATAAAATGATTAAACATTATTATACATATATTGCATAATAATAATATTTTATATTCACATACATCTTATATTATTACTAATCAATTTATATGTAGTATTATTTAATATTAATAATAATAATATTATTCAATATTATTAAGGATGACTTGATCATCTTTATTAAAACTGATAGTGACCAAACACCAAATAAATTGACTATTGGTGTCAATTTAATGGACTATTGGTGTCGACTTATATTCATGATTTGGTATCAACTTCCATTGACTATTGGTGTTGATTAATATTGTAAACATTATATGGTGACTAACTTCCATCAAAATCTTGCTATCTTATATTAACGATAAAAATAGTTATTGTGCCTTGACACATTGGTTATCGCTGATGAAAAGTTATGATCCATTGTGAGGCAACATGCCCGTTGGAAGATATGCCTCCTCATCATTCTATATATGCTCTTGAGATGCACGATCTAAGAACACACAAAGATAATACAATGCAAGTACAAGATTGTGCATCTCCATACTCAATAATATATATATATATATATATATATATATATATATATATATATATATATATATATATTTCATTTGTATAATCTGCCATCAAATAAAACTATAGGTTGCCAATTGAAGAAGTGACACTTATCTATATCAACAAATCATTAATAGTTCAAGATCATAACAACAAATTGGTATTGACATCTCCAACAAGATTAATTGGTACCCACTGTCCTTATCTTTGTAACATACAGATTTTCTTGGCAAATAGAGATCAGTATAAATTGTATCTTTGCTTCATTGTAGTTGATTCATTTGATATTCCTAGATATATAAAGTGATTAAAATTAAAATTCACACAAAATAACCTGATTACTTTAACAAGACCGACTGGACAAACTTGGGTTATTTCATTTCCAATGCAAGACTGAGTGGATAGAGTCTTCATTTCATGTCCTTGGTGTAGACCCAAGTAGGCAATATATGTTTTATGCTCTTATCCTTGATATAGATTGAGTGGATAGGCCGTGGTTATCCTGTCCTCGATGTAGACTGAGCGGACAAGGTCTTTATTTCATGTCCTTGGTGTACACTGAGTCGACAAGCTTTTGTATTGGTCTCTTTCTTGAAGTTGAGTTTTGTGTGGTCTTCTTCTTGGATATCGAGCCTTGGACTAGGTACTCTAGACATGTAAAAATGGCCTATTGCTCTAACGCAATGACATTACTAACATTCCTCCTAAATTGTTTAATCTTTATTATTTAAACAATATGCATCATACTACTATATTCTAAGGTCAAAATCATCATTTCTCTCTAAAATACATAATTAAATGATTTTAATTATCGAATGTGTAAATAATTATTTCATCATCTATTCATCTATAATATAATTAAATAAATAATATTATTTAATTATACCCTACCTTTTTATAATTAATTAAATAACCAAATTTAATTAATATTCCCTCCTAATTATTGCATTTCTATAATAATTAAATTAAATTCTATCTCTTGATTAAATAATTGACATTTATTTAATTAAACTAATTATTCCCTTCTCATGACTAAATAAATTATATTTATTTAATTACAAGAGTTTCTCTCATAAATAAATAAATAATTATTTATTTATAAAATATTTCCACATGTGCAAATATATTATATTATATTTATTTAAATTTTAATTATCCTCATAAATCTTAACTCATACTCACTTTGAGTTAGCTTTTCAATCACAACTCTTCACTCTGCATTTCCCTCTCCTAACTATTCAATCCACATTGTTAATTCCCCCCTCAAAAATCAGTTAAGTCTTCCATCAATCTAGTCTTCTAATCCATGCAATCACTTGACTCATCCATTTAATCAGTTAATTCACCAGTCCATTTAATTCATCTCTCCAATATATTTGTTGACAAATCAATCAATCATGTTAAACCAAGCAATCAACTCAGTTGAACTCTCACTCATTCTGAGTTCAACTCCTCAATCACAATCAATCAACCCTTCAATCATGCATTCTTGGTTGAAAATCCTAAAATATTATAAATAGAGAACCAAACCTTTGATTTTGGTATCCACAATTGCTTTGAATTCTTATGCTGGCATGACCTTGAGCTCAATTATGAAAGCTAACATTACATGAGAAGGAGAATACCAAGGAAGGATTTTATAGTTTGCATATTCATGGTTTGGATTGATTTCATAATGTTTGATTGATTATGCTTATTGTTTGTCTTACATCCTTTCTTGAATATTGGGAATACTAATTCATTTTGGATTGATTTCATAATGTTTGATTGATTATGCTTATTGTTTGTCTTACATCCTTTCTTGAATATTGGGAATACTAATTGCTCTAACAATCTCTTTGTGGTTGAGATTTTATATCCTATTGTAGATTTCTATTGATCCCCTGTTACCTAATTACAAATAGTGAACCTGATATGAATTGAACTCTTAGAATTGAACTCAAGATCGTAATCACGCCAGGTTCACCATTTGTAATCGTGTAATAGGGGATCAATAGAAACCTATAATAATATTGAAAATATCAACCACAAAGAGACTATTAGAGAAATTAATATTCTCAATATCAAAAGACGAAAGGGAATAAGAGAATTGAATACATAAATCAAGATATTGAAATCAACTAATATAAAAGCATATGCAAACCCATAATTCTCCCTTTGTTGTTCTCTTTCTTATATAATGTGGGCTCTCAGAATTGAGCTCAAGATCATGCCAACATAAGAATTCAAAGTAATTGTGGTTTTTTAAAATCATAGATTTAACTCTCTATTTATAAGATTTTAGGGGTTTCAACCAAGAGTCTATGATTGAAGGGTCGATTGACTGTGATTGAGGAGTTGAACTTAGAGTGAGTATGAGTTCAACTCTGCTTGACTGCCTTGAGTAGGGTGATATAAGAGATTTGACAAATATATTGAGTGAGTGATAGAGGAGATTTGACCATATTCACATTAGGTTAACCATTTCTAATTGGGTAATAGGGTTCAATAGAAACTTGCAATAACATAAAAAATCTCAACCACAAAGAGATTGTTGGAGCAATTAGTATTCTCAATATCAAAAGAGGAAAGGAAATAAGATAATTGCATACATAAATCAAGATATTGAAATAAAATAACATAAAAGCATATGCAAACCCATAATTCTTCCTTTGTTATTCTCCTTCTTATGTAATATGGGCTCTCAGAATTAAGCTCAAGATCCTGCTAGCATAAGAATTCAAAACAATTATGAAAGTTCAAAAAATTGGCTTTGGTCATGAAAAAGCAGGATAGCAGTCTGTGGCATTTTGATGCTCATAGGCACAATATTTTCAATGTGGAATCACTGGATCAACAATTTGATTACTTCCCGTTAATGAAATATGCTGCCCCTCAACAAAATAGTAGAGAACGACTCAAGGATCAACGTTGCCCTAGGTTTTCTTCTCAGAACACCCACGCTACTCAAGCAAATAGAGTCTCCAATGTTCATTCTAATCATAAAAATGGTTTTCAAACAATTCCCATCTCAGAAGAATGGAAACCTACATATTTCCAAAATGCTAGAAGGGCTAGGAACAAGAGTAATCATCATATCCACAATCTTAAAATTCCCTCAAGTAGAGCCCAAATATTCCAGATTCCTCTTAGGAATTAGTTTGATCATATTCAAAATAATGACATGGATCAGAGATCCAAGCGCCAGAACATCTCCCTATATTCTCCTTTGCATCGGTGTCTGAATAGTCTGGGGATTAAGGATGAGCATAGGATGACAGTGCATCCTCTACATATCGCTTAGCCTTACCACTACCTCATAGGAGAAATAAAAAAGAGGTTGACAAAAATCATTGGCCAATGTGCAATAAGGTATCATCAGATAAATACTCTTTGCCACATCGAAGATATAAACCTAATAACGCCATGGGAGTGAAAACGATTAGAGGGCTTCAAATATTTATAGAAGGCCTTTGGAATCAGTGTAATTATTTTGGGCTTTTTAGTAAATGGTTTGGCTCCGAAAAAGCATTCACAGGTATTTAAGATTGGCTTCAAGTGACCATCAAATCATAGGTAAGTATAACTTTTCTCTTGAATTATTGCTTCTATTTTGAATGTGAGGATTTATTCATTAGACAAAAACTTTAAGATGAAGCACAAATTTTCTATCTAGGGCATGCGATCAAATTTCTAAAATGGGTACCTAATTTTAACAAGAACATCTTTAATAACATTATAACTTCCAAATGGGTTAAGATTTCAAATATGCCTGTAGAATTATTACACAACTAAATTATTTATCAAATTGGGGAAATTTTTTGTGAAGTAATAGGTCTCGAGGAGAACTATTTGGATTCCTCCGAGGTTAAAATCATGGTCAAAACCCCAGACTTATCACAAAAGCCAAAAGCTATATACTTTATTAGTGATAAAAATTCTTATCACCTACTACCATAATATTTCAGAGATGATATTACAGAAAATATCCTCTTCTTCTCAGATAAGAAATTAAATCAAAAGAAATGCTTAAACACATCAAACCTTAAAGAGATTCTAGAACATAAACCAAAAAAATCTCTCAAGGAGGGAAAAGCTTCATTATTAGATGTAGAAGAAGATAAGGGCTATTACCCTAGGTTCCCGATTTATATAGCAGAGCTGCCCAAAATAATGTTTAATAAGGTCTCTGGAGGATTTTGATTTATCAACCTCTCCAGTAAGAAGGTTAAGGAATATTCAAATGTCAGCTGTTCCCCTGTAAAAACAAGTTGCAAACAAGGAATAATGAATCATGTCTATTTAACAGAAATCAACAGAGAAAATAAAAATCTGGTATTAGGAGGAAGTGTTTCTTTTGAAGCAGAACAAGTCATAGGAGGGGGATCCAAAATCAATATAGGCTCAAAAGCAGGGTTTTCAGGGTGTCTCTCAAAAGCTAATAGTCCCTTAGTTAGAAATTTGACTCTTTCAACAAATAACCAAAAAAAGAAATCAAGCTCTAATTTGGCCCAGGAAAATATTGACTTCTCACTCTCATCCGATGATGAGACCAGGGATTCTGAAGAAACCAATAGGAGGAAAAGTATACTAGTAAAAGAAATAATGAAAGTAGATACAACCTTATCATTTTATGATATCTTAGAAAAATAAGTATCCCTAGAAAAGGGATGTGATGTAGAGACTAGTTTGTCCTTAACCGTGAGGAACAACAGGAAAAATATCAATAATCCAGAATATTATTTTGCAGATGAAGCATGGTTTAACGAACACCTAGACATGATTTTCAATCCAATACCCTTAAATTTTATAAAACCAAACTTAGAGGAGTTTAAGAATCAGTGCAAAGAAAGCATTTGTTATGGGGAGGTAGACGAAATCAATGATTTTTTGGGTTTTAACTTAGGCAGTTTAGAGAGGCAGTTGGAAACCACAGACACAAACTCAGGGAGCATAGTGAGAGAGATCCTTCAAAATACTGGTACAAAGGATAAGGAATCAGATGAAGATCCCACAAAAAGCCCCTTTATGAGCAAGACAATAGTTAATGATAGCTTATCTCCAAAAACTAGGAACATCCTCAATGAAGATCCGTTAGAAAATTTAGAAAACTCAAAATCTGAAAATGAAAAAATTGAAGAAGTAAATATAATAGCAAATTATATAAGGGAAACATTACCAGAGGAACTGATGGAAGAATTGTTGGATGAGAATTGGGACCCAGAAGAATTAGAGCACCAAAGGAAACTCCTTGTTGAGGATATCAATTTGAACAATGACAACTTAGAAGTTTCTATAGAAGAGTTTTTAATAAATTTAGAAGAAAAGGAAATGTAGGAGCGGGTATCTTTAGGCATAGGCCAACCTATTGAGAGTAAGATATCCCCGGATTGTGAAAAAAAACCAAGGAAAAGAGGAAGAAGGCCTAATACAAAATTAAGGGGCTTAGCAGGGGAAGCTGTAGGACAGATTAAAATAACTTCTATTTTGAATGCTGGGAAGGGGAAGAGCCTTCCCAAAGTGCCATGAATGTCCTATCATGGAATATTAGGGGCATGAATGCCCCTAACAAGCAACATTTAATTAAATGTTGCATCAAAATTCACAATCTGAAGATTATGTTAATTCAAGAAACTAAGCTAGATAACATAGAAATAGTCAAAAAGAAATTAGGGATAAGGGAAGCCTCACTGACAAAAGGTGCATCATGGGGTTTGGTGATTATTTGGGATCCTCGAAGTATTTCAATAAACATTGCAGAGAGAAGACAATACTGGATGAGTGGAACGGTACAAAATTTTAGACTTAATCTAACTTTTAATTTAGTTAATGTTTATGGACCTATTCAAAATAAAGATAAACTTATAGTTTGGAATGAGATAGGATCCTATCTCAATCAAACAAAGGATACACTCTACTTTCTAGGAGGTGACTTCAATGAAATAACTAAGATTTCTAAGAAAAGGGGAGGGGTGAATTCCCTTCCATTAACAATTAGAGACTTCACACAATGGAGGGACAATAACTCCCTCCTCAAAATTCCAACAGAAGATAACTCCTTCACATGGAATAATAGAAGACTAGGCTTCTGCAACATTGGAGAGAAATTAGATAGGTTCTTTCTTAAAGGAAGCTTATCCAACTATGATGTTTCACTTTCAACAAATATCCTTTCATTATTTGGATCAGACCAGTATCCAATTATCCTCCGCATCTTAACACAAACTAGGACAAAAAAATGTGCCTTTAAATTTGAACAAGTATGGTTAAGAGACCTTGAAATCCTGAAACTCATTGAGACCTGGTGGTCAGAGCCTCAAATAGAGGGCTCTAAAATGTATATATTAGTAAACAAACTCAAATGGATTAAAAGAAAATTATTAGAATGGAACTCGTATAAGTTTGGCAACATCTTCGAAAAGAAATTAGAACTCGAAACTGAACTGGGAAAAGTTAATTCTCAGGTTATTAAGGAGGAGATGAATGATGACCTGTACCATAGGGAGAAGGTTTTACTAAAGGATTATGAAGAAATTTTAGCCAAAGAAGAAATTTTCTAGAAACAAAAATCAAGAGAAACTTGGTTGGAAGCAGGGGATAGAAATACAAATTTTTTTCATAATAGTACCAAACAAAGAAAAATTACTAATAGGATTTCTTATATCATTAATGACAAGGGTAAAACTATAGAGGATTCCAAAGGCATAGCTAACAAATCAATGAACTACTTTGATAATATTTTGAACAATAGGGATTCTTCAAATCTAGGATGTCAGATAGAACTTCTCCGAAATATCCCTAAAGTCATAACTAAACAACATAACCAAATGCTAAATGACAAATTTACAATGAACGAAATACATGATGTCTTAATGCAAATGAATCCAAACAAATCCCCGGGACTTGATGGATTCTCGACCATTTTCTTTCAAAAGTGCTGGCACTTTATTGGTGAGGAAGTCATGGAAGCATTAGAAGGGGTAAGAAATTCAGGAAAAATTCTTAAAGAAGTAAACAACATGTTTATCGCTCTCATTCCCAAAAAAGAGAAACCTACTAGCCTAAATGATTTTAGACCAATCTCTTTATGCAACACTTTATATAAATTGCTTACCAAAACAATGGCTCTTAGACTCCAAAAAATTCTCCCTCTGATAATTAGCGAAGAACAGACAGGGTTTGTTCCAATAAGATCCATCTTTGATGGGGTAATCATAGCTCAAGAAGTTATCCACTCTATCCTTAAAAATATGAACCCAAGCATGCTTATCAAATTGGACATTAAGAAAGCATATGACAAAGTTGACTGGAGATTTCTTTGCAAAAGCATGGAAGCCTTTGGCTTTGCTAAAAGTTAGATCAACTTAATTTTTGAATGTATATCCACTACTAAGATTTTGGTCTTAGTAAATGGATCCCCAGAAGGCTTTTTTGGCATCTCTAGAGGACTTAGACATGGAGATCCAATATCTCCATTTATATTTATAATCATGGCTGAAGCATTAGGTAGGGCCATATCAAAAGAAAGGAACAATGAAGCTATTGAGGGAATTTCCATTACCAGTGACTTGGAGCCTACTACTCATCAACATTTTGTTGACGATACTCTTTTATATGGAGCCAACAAGAGAAGAGAGGCAAGAACCTTTAGGAGGATTTTGGAGACATATTCAAAAGCCTCAGGACAAGAAATCAATCTGGATAAATCAGACATATTCTTTTTTCATACTGATATAGGAATGAAAAAAGATATCTGTAGAATCCTCAATTTTAAGGAAGGCAAAATCCATGTAAATACCTAGGTCTCCCCTTAGTCAAGGACAAAAGAGAAACAAATATATGGGATCCCATTATAGACAAGATAAAAAACAAAATGAGCTCGTGGAAGGGAAGATGGCTGTCCTCTACAGGAAGAACTACCATGGTAAGGTCAGTGTTGGCTGCTATGCCAACATACTATTTATCATGCATGCACTTACCTTCAAACAAAAGATCAGAAATAAAAAAGCATTTAAGGACATTTTTTTGGCAAGGAAGCAATGAAAATAATAAAATTCCTCTAATATCATGGGAAAACATCTGTAAACCTAAAAAGGAAGGAGGAGTGGGCCTCAAAAACTTAGGGGATCAGGGAAGTGCCCTATGTGCCAAATTACTATGGAGACTCTTTAGAAACCCCGAAGTGAAATGGGAAAAAATACTTATTCATAAATATCTGAAAGATTATTCCCCCATTAACATCTTTAGAGAATCAGATCCCCCAAAAGGTTTGAGGATTTGGGATTTTATGATGAAATGTAGATTTATTATTGTGGAGAAGTTAACATGGTGCCCAGGGTTAGGGGAAAAGGTTCTATTCTAGGATGACTCATGGGGAGGTTATGAGGTAATTTTTAGGAAATTAAAAAACCCTTCCCTCGTTAATTTATTGAAGGACAAGAATGGCCTCTTTCTCAAAGACTACATCATTTTCAAAGAGGGAAATTGGGTTTGGAAGTCCTTAAAAGAATATGGGATCTCATCCTTTGAAGAGTTAGCAATCATGGATATTCTAAAAAATAGAAAGATTTCGTTAGACAACTCAAGAGATAAACTAGTATGGGATGGATCTAAGACAAGTGAATACAACACAAAAGATGGATACAAGCTCATCTCCCAAAACTACAATAGACCTAAAACCACTTTACCAATTCACCTATGCTGGGGCAAGGAGTGCTCATCAAAAGTAGGCTTTTGTACATGGCTAGCAATGAATTACAGACTTTTAACTACTGACCATTTTAGGAGATTAGGTTTCTCTGGTCCAAGTAGATGCCCACTATGTGAAAATTATGAAGAACATGTGGACCACTTATTCCTGAATTGCCCTTTTACAAATCAATGTTGGAGATGGTTGCAAGGGAACTTGGGATGGTCCTCAACCCTTCCCCAATCCCTTAAAGCTATGTTGAAAGTATGGCCAATCATTAAAAAAAAGAGCATTTTTGCAAACTTATGGACTATTTCCCCATCTATTTTAATATGGGAAATTTGGAAAGAACGTAATAGAAGAATTTTTAGAGAAGAAAAATTTGAGTGGGAACAACTATGCAATAAAATCGAAGCGGAAATCATAGAAAAAATGAATTGTAATACAATCAAAATCCTAAAAATAGATCTCAGAATGAGTCAGTGGGATGGTAGAATGCGTGGGAAATGGGTAGGTTTAGTCTTACCACCCTATATAGGCTCAAATTCTCAAAATAAATCATCAAAAAGAAATGAATGCATATGGAGACCTCCAAAAAATGACTGGCACAAGCTTAACTTTGATGGCACTTCCAGAGGAAACCCTGGAATTGCAGGCATCAGTTGCAGCATTCACAATCAAGATGGTGAGGAAATTGTAGCATTAGCAGCTCCTATTGGAAAGGAAATAAATAATTGGGTAGAACTTTATGCTTTAATCAAGGGTCTTCAAAAGAGTGTTTCCTTGGGATTACAACATTTAGAAATTGAAGGGGATTCAATAATTATTATTAATGCACTAAGGAAAAAAGCCACTCCAAACTAGAGGTTAAATTCCCTTCTCTCCCAAGCATTGACCCTATGTGAATCCTTTCAAGAAATATCAATTAATCACATTTATAGAGAAGGAAATAAAAGAGAAGATGAATTAGCTAACCTGGGGGTAGATGGGATAACTCTGACATAAGAAGACACTTTTGTTGTAGGAAGCAACCTCCAAAAATATAATCCCTTTAAAGGTTCAGGAACCTCACTTTACACCAATAAGAACAACGTCATCAGTTAGAGAATCTGCATAACATAAATTTTGAGTCTATCAAGAAATAAGGTCCCCTTATGCTTAGACTTCTTATTGTATTAGATAAATCTCCTTTAAAAGAACATCATCATCCACACTAATTTAATCCCTTAAAGGGAGTATTTTTTAAAAAACTCACTTTATGCTGAAGTATAATGAGGTAATTTGTAGGGAATGTCTCTCCCTCAGATTTAGCTTCACAAGTTTTAGTAGGGAAAGTAGGAGGCCATGGCTTGGGGATTACTTCAGGTTCATCATGGTTGGTACTTAGAAGTGTCATTATAAGACTTTCATAGTTTTAGTAGGGGTCAGCTTAGGCTAGGTAGCATATTTTCATTAGTATAGTTTCATCCTTAATAGTAGATTTTTTCAAGATCATTATCAAGGGTGCATAGCTCTTTAGATATTAATATTCACAATAATGGTCATATATGCCTCTAGGTTAATCTTTTCTTTCACAGCTTCTAGCCATCCCCCAGTCATTTAGCTTTGTCCTCCTTATTTTATCCATTAGATAATTTTTTTTATGTGCACTCATTTGCGCCCTTTCATCTTCCTTGTTCTTTTATTAATTTATATCATAATACACTCATATTATTAATAGCACTTCATAAGTTTTTAATTTTTCTCTTTAATTATTGAGTTGGAATAGACTTTTTTTCTCTAATCATATTTAGATCTTCACATATATATGGTCGAAGTAGCATCTCCTTCGAGACGTTACGCAAGCTACATCATACCTTTCTCCTATTCTACAAAGTTTTTGTAGAGAAATTTTTTTGTCATTTGACAGATGGAGTTAGAATAAAAGGGGACTTTATGGCTTCCATGAGAATAGCTATCGCTTGGGATTCTCTTCCCTTTAAATCCCTTGAGAAACCTTTAAAAGGAAAGCCTGGTTAACATATTAACTATCCTGCATTTTCTCTTAAAGCTTCATAGAAATGACGACCCCAATTAAATTGAGAAGCTTTCCTAAGCAAATAGGATTTGATGAGGTTATTTCTTTAAGTAGGATCAGAAAGATCATAATGATCAAATTCAGTATTGTAGTTAGAGCCATATTAGTGATCCTGGGAAGTGAATTCATGGAAAACTCCAACAAGTATCGAGTTAATACGGAAATCTCGGTGATGTTCCTAGCCTCAGCCCTCCAAGTAGATCTTTATATTGAGACTATTGGGAGTCTATGTAGGAGAATCTTTAAAAGAAAATATCTAAGAGATTTTGATAAAGTTTTAAAGAGCATTCAAATAGATTTATCTATTTCGAAACCTAAAGATTATGAAAGGAGTGCTGTCAACAATAAATATGTATCTACCTTTCCTATTCTCGAGCTGGAGGACTGGGACATATACATTGAGGAAACTCCCTCTATAAGAAGGAATCTAGATTTTTTGTTTTTCTTCACTCACCTGTGCTCTCCCACTGAGGAAAATTGGATGAACGGTTTTATCTTGGAAGATGGTATAGGGCTTAAATTAGCAAGAGAAGATAAATAGTCATCAACGTCATCATGCTCTTCTGGCAAGGGTGAAGGAAGTTAAGCCCTAAGGAAATATTGTATACATTTTTTTTCTAAGCAAGGAAAGTTTCTAAGTTGGAAATATTCCAAGCTTTGTTTAAATTCAGACTTTCATGTTTAAATAATATATCACTCCTTGCTTTGTTCAAATTTGCTTAACAGGAAATTTTTCATTGACCTTGCATAGTTTAAATTAAAATTTGTGACATTTTTAGCTAAATCTTAGACTAAACTTATTTAAATAGGTGTCTTCTTCTACCTAATCATTCTCTAAGGATTTAACCCTTGGTTTAGCATTATAATTATCAATTAAGACTCTTCTTTTATTCAAATTATGTTTAAAAGACTATATGGTTCTTGGCATTATGACATTCAAAGTTAAGAACTTACAATCCAACAATTTGAAAGATCGAACATCACATATGATTCACTAATATTTATACATTACAAGGCATATCTAGTGGATCTAGTCACTAGATTTAATATGGAAGCAAAGCTTTTGTGTAAAATTTTTGCAAATACTTTGAGGGCTGGTTAATTTAGAATAGGATCATAAGTTTTAGAAGGAAGCTTTAGATAAGTGGTAGTAGGGCTGATGTATTGAGTAAATCTTTGGGCAGGAAAGTAGAGAATTATTTTCATTAGATAAGGCATGCGCTAAATTTGATAAAATCTGAAAGTATTACCTAAAATCATATTGGGGTAAAAAGCTTGCTAAGAAATTCATAGCTTAAGTTGGATTAATCTCAAGTAAAATCTTCAAACTGTCCTAGGGATCTATGAAGTGAATAAATTAGTAATCTATTACTCAGACCTAAGAAGGAGGAGGTATTAGTGAAAGTTCTTTGTGCTTTCATTCCTAATATTAGGCTGATTTTGTAAGACTTAGGATATATCATGGAATTAAAATGATAGATTTAATAGGACCCTAAAACTACTTACAGTGTTTAGAATAGATGTCATAGTCTTATCATCAGAAGATGAGGTTTAGAGTAGTCTTAATTATGGATGGGTACTTTAAACAAGTTTATTAACAAGAAGACTCATAACATATTTCATTAAGACTTAAAAGTATTGGTTTAATAATGAGTCAAGCGTAACTCTCAAGCATGGAAAATCCATGACGCAAATGAGGAAGCATTGATTGTGTACAAAAAAATGAAGAAAGAGGTAGCATAGATAGGGTTAGGACTGTTAAAACTTGAGCATTTAGATAGTTATAGTGAATCTCTGACAGCTGGAGTATTTTTGTATAAAATATTTTGGTCCTTTTGTAAACCTTGGATACCTGACCTACCATTTTTATAGGTAACACTATAAACTTCATATACTTTCTATAGTTTACAATGTTTATAAGAGATGCTTATAGTTTATGATTTGAATGGTGTTAAAATCTTGAGGGTTACGAGCCATACTTTCTTTCAGTAGTTTGTTTTTACAATCAATTTTAAACATATACCTCTTCCTTGCAGTAAAGTTGTTTGTGCAATTAACTTCCTAAGGAATCTAAATGTTCTACTAAAAATAGGTTAAGCAACACAACAAGCAATGTTGTTAATATCTCTCAGTTATGGTAAGCTTCAAGAAGTTGGTTTGTTTGTTAAGTCTTGTCTTGATAGGTGTTCTTAGTAGGCAACCACTTTCAAATTTTTAGAATGGAAAAGTTTTATCAGACTAAGAATAGATGTTGAGCATCTTTAACTATATTGACTCAATTGATGGTAGGCATACAACTTAAATCTTTAGATATAGTAAGTTTTATTTTTGTCATTAATAATCCCTTTTGTTAAAAAAGATGTCTACAGAAGGTTTAGCCGAATTATAAGGTTTTAATTAGGTATTTTGCTATGGGTATTTTGAGAAGCAAATGCATGTCTTTATATAATTTCTAGATGAAGGTTGGAATGGTTAATAAACCTTATGAAGGTGGTATTATTGCAGACACCTAAATTTGATTACATAATTTAGTAATCATATTTAGTCTTCTCCCAGGACATCTTGTTAATAAAATATTAATTATTTAATATTTATGTCATCCCCTAGTTAATTAATTTAATTAATTAACTATAGCCCAATTAATTATCAAAATGACAAACCTATAGTCTGATAATTAATTAAATCCCTATTCCTCTATTAATTTAAATGGATGCATTTATCTAAATAAAGTAATTCATAAATCCCCTTTTCCTGCCACTTGGAATTAAATAAAATATTTAATTCTAAAAATCTTAACTCTCCCCCATTAGCTAATAATCCATGCTTAACTAATTTAATCCTCCACTCATTCTCTCTCCTCCCATCACATCCTCCTAATCCTCCACTTACCCTCTAATCCAAGCCTAAATCACCTCCTAAGCATGTGCACAATCATAATCTAAGATTAAGAAATACTAATCCAACTCAAAGTCAACCCCTTATGACAACACCTCCACATCCTCCAATGACAAATCAAAAGCCTCTTACACCTCTTACACACTTGTCCCCTCTCACACCTTCCAAAGTTGACACATCCCTCAAGTATTTGACCTCTCCTCTCATCCTCCCTCATTGTGACACTTGTCACAATGCTATGCATTTGAGAAAGCACAATCCATGTGCTCTCCCTTGGATGCATCTCCACCATTGCTCACTCCCCTTTTGCCTCTTAATCTTGACCTTCCATTTCACCCATCTTTCTATAAAAGAGAAGCTCTCCTCCTTCATTTTCATCCACCATTGAAGCAAAGTTGTTATGCCCATTTCTCTCTTGAAGCTTGAAGCATAGTCCATGAGCACACATCTAATCTATTGGACAAATTTTCCACATTTGGAGACTTTGAGGTTTTGAGGTTTGCATTCCCTTTTGGGTTTTGTCTTCATTTTGTGGGTCTTAGCATAAGTGTTATCTAGTTTGTTTTGTTGAATGCTTAGCTTGCTTTCCATTCCTTAACACTACATTTTTAGGTATTACATTTTGGCACGCCTGATGGGACCCACTTCAAGGGTCATTTTTCTCTCTATCTTTCTTGTTTTTCTTTGCAAAACTAACCCAAATACTAATGTTTTTTGTTGTTTGAGTGCTTTCCAAGGCATTTTTGGGTGTTTTGTAGGTTCAGGGTTGAAGAAGACCTATTTCTGCAACCATTCCTGCCATTGGATTCTACACAACAACAACTTCCAAAAAATCCTCAGTTTTGCGGGAATGCTTGTACGGATGCGGGAATGCAGATTTCTCCACGGGAACAATTGTACGGCCTCGCAAAAATGCATTCCTGCAGCAAAAAATTATGTCTTCTATCTTTTTCTGCTCTCTATCCATATTCTGATAGTAACCTGATTGTACCCTTTTCACGGGATCGCATTCCCGCAACACGGGAATGCACGTTGACTAGGCAGGTTTGCCTGTGTACTTTCTATAAGCCGTACGACATGTTTTGCAATTTTATTTTTTACCTTTATTCCTGCATTGTGAGATCACTGTTTAACCTTACGTGAATGCTGTCTTTGACCTAGCGAGATTGATAATTAATATCTTTAAGTTGTACAACCCTATATTTTCTTCAATTTTTCTGCCTTCATTCCCACAATGTGGGATCGATAGTTGACATGCGGGAACACAGTTTGACTTGTGAGAATGTAGCTGCAGGTATCAAAAATGTGCTTTTTTTTTTTCTTTTTCCTTTTGTCATTTCAATTTTGTTGACAGTCTTGCGGGAATGCCTGTACGGCTTTGCGGGAATGCTATTTTTCTGCTGCAGGATTGCAAGTTTTGTGGGAATGCGGGTTAATATTTTAAAATAGAATTAACTCACTTTACTTTCAGTGCATTAAAAAGAACAGTGTATGCCAAACAACACCTCATCTTTTCAATTTGGGTTTAAAAATGAACAAAGGCTAAAATTGAACAAGGCAAACATCACACTTCTTTTTGGTGCTTAAAATCAACATACTCAATCTTGAATGGCTAAGGGACAAAGAATCAATGCGATGAAGACTTCTTTTAGTGCTTAAAAATCGATCACACACAATCTTGAATGCTAAGAGGAGTAACACTTTTGTTTTTTTTTGCAAATCAAATCTCTATTTTTCAAGCATTGTCATTTACATTTAAAATAAAGAACTTTGCATGCTAAAAATGAGTGTTTTATGTTCTAGAATAGAAAAAACTTAGTCTTAAAAGGTTCAATTTGGAATGAATACTTCTTGGCGTGTTTGAAGGAGTATTTTTCAACACTTAGAGCTTTTCTTTTTTGCATAAACCTTGTTAAAGTAAGCGACGTGGAAGCAATCCACTTGTATCTGTATCCTCTCCCCTTGCCTTTGTGGATCTTGGGTGAAGAGAAAGATCAAGTTCAATTGATGACACTTCTAGTGAGGCCTACCTAGAGAGAAGCGCTTCCTCTTTAGAGAACGACATCAAATCGATAATGCCCGAACTGGTATATAAACAAGGTGCTGAGAAAACTCTCACCTTATCCTCGCAAGCTTAGGCGAGGTGTGTTGATGGTAGCCCAAGGTAGGTGAATATCCCTATGACTTTGGCATGGTCAACTAGGCTCTTAAGTGAGTCACACGCATACAAACTAATTGGGGGGATGCCACAGACCTTACTAGAAGCCATTAATCAGAAGCCTACCTGATCTACTCCTAAAAGTATCATAATATTTATGCAATGACTGACCCAAGTGGTTTCCCAAGTCACCTAAAGATTACTCACCATATGTATTCCTCTTTTGGGATATCAAGTTGTGGGCAAAGGTTGTGATACTCGCCTGTCTTATAGGTAGGAACTGCTTGTATGTGTTCTCGAAAGTGACTTGACCTAGTGAAAACAATTGTTGAACATACACAATATCAAAATTACAAAGTTCTTTTGCCAAGAGAGATCATCTGCTTGTATCCTCCAAGATTGCTTTGTCTCTTGTGAGGACTATTTGTCAAGACTTTATTTTGAAAGTGAATTCAAGTTTGCTCAAAACCAAGTCTAGGTATACTTACCATAGTCACTTCCTAGATTGATCCAATCCTGTGAGCAGTTACTTTTGTTGACCTATGACCCAAATTGTGAAGCATAAGAAAGCTAAGTTACCCATCCCATGTGCATATCGAGAGAAGAAAGTTATAGAAATAAAGCTTAAATATTGTCAGCATATTGTCACTGCAGCCCACGAAGAAGAAAAGTACCAAACCCGATTGGATAACATACAATACAACACAAGGGTTAAGCAGTTTGCCTTTCAGATCCAAGTTGATCGCCACTTTGTCAGATTAGAGAGTGAAGACTAGTTGGCACAATCTCCTCCTCCTTCAAAACTGTGAAAATTGTCATAGCATCCTCCATCTTAGGTAATCCAATAGGTGCATTTCCATCATCCCATTTTAGGAAGTGTCATTTAGCATCATTATCCCAAGTCACTATCCTAGATCCATATCATATCCAAGAAATCGACTTGAGTTGTCCTATCCTTATTTACACAAATCAAAATCTTGAAGCTTCACCCATTCAACTAAGCATTTTCTAGGGTAGCTAGTACTTGCTTTTGTGGACCTCATCATCTCGATCTAGAGATCAGCCCACACTAATAAGGATCCCATCATCCGAAGATCACAAGTCTATCCGAGGATGATAATCCATGCCTTTTGATCCCCCCATCAGGAAAGGTAACCCATCTCGATCCTCTTCCAAGCAGCACATCACTAAGAATCCTACATTTAGATCATTACCTAGTTCATCTCAATCCCAACCTGCATCCTTAGCATCATTCTGATACATCTGCATTTTCCCTCATCTTAGGACATTTCATTTTCATTCTTGCTGTGACATGATCAAAGAAAAGAAAAGGGATGGATTCCAACCAGGCCACTACTTCGGCAGACCCAAATGATTCCATAGGTGAAATGGTGATGTATGACCCTTTGACAGTGATAGTTCAAAACGTATGGGAAGATCCTAGTGAGACACCCACTACCAACTCCATGGAGGCTTTCATGTGCCTCCTAGGACATGCACAAATGGTAAGCGCAATCATCGCACAAAATCATCTAGCCATCTTGGAAAACTATGCGCAAGAGGGTGCTCCCATCCCACCTCAGTTACGCTCTTTTAACCCCACAAACCCCTTCCACATCTCCACCAATATTGATTCATTTGTCATCTAGAAAGTCCATGATCCAACCATGCAAGTATCCCATACAACATCTCCCATCCCACATCTTTTGCAACCTAGTATGGTGATCCTTGCAAGCACACCACTTTCCATCACGGGCCCGCCGCCCCCTGCTTCCTTGCAAATAGAAACTCAAGCACAAGAATTCACCCAAGCATCTACTCAAGCAATGCCACCTCCTGCTACATCAACACCTCTTTCGCAAGGAGTCACACAAACTACCCCACCCACATCCACCCCACAATCTGAATCCACGCAAGTGCCTCTCACATTTGCTACTGGCACACAGAACCAATAAGTCACCTTCACAATAGGAATACCACATATTCCATCCAAAAATCCTCCACTAGCACAACAAACTCCCATATCATCCCCCACGTTTGTGGCCAACTCTACATCACAAACCCTATCAGGAATCAGCACTGCCTCGGCCAAGAACAAATGAACACCATGGGCATACCCACACATGGCCAACTTTACCAAAAGGCTCATCAGAAACAAACCTTCCCACAAGCAGCACCTCCACCTACATTTACCAACTATTTATTTATGCCATCCATTGCTCAGCAAACCAAACCTCCACAATCACAACAACTCGACACTACCCATCCCACTAACTCCCATATGCAACCACCTATAGTGCACACCCAGGCCACCATTCCCACTCTCAGCAATGCAGGTATGCACCCATCTTATATTGGTCAAGCTCATCACCAATCCCAACCACAACCATTCTACCAACCTCCCCAACAACATCAATACTTCCTGACTCCGCAAGCCAATCCCCTCATCCCATAGCAACAAGCCTTGCCTCAACACGCACCCACCTTGTAACAGCAATATGTCACTCAACAAGCTAGTCAGAACCCCTTTTAGATGGCCTTTTCAACCGAAAAATCCTCATTCCCTTGCTCACCATATCCTCCATTTTCAGCCACACCATCTAGCCCATTCTCAGTAGGAATACCTGCCCTAGCACCTACCAAATCAGAATTGGAAGAAATGAGAAATGCCATCAAAGAGCTTAAGATTGGTACTGAGACTAAGACATTCAAGTTTGAGGAGGTTTGTCCATATCCATTGGACAGATCAATCAAAACAATCCCCTTCCCTAAACATTTTGAAACACCAAAGTTTGACAAGTATCGAGGGAAGGGTGATCCAGTTAACCATGTCAAAGAGTTCTACATGGCATGCCAGGAGGTGGCATTTAACAACATATTCCTCATGCGGCTCTTTCCCAAGAGCTTAGGAGGGCCCGCCCTTGAATGGTTCTACAAAATCCGTTATAGTTATGTCTCCACATTTCCAGAGCTTTCAAAAAAATTTGTCACCCAATATGCACACAACATCGAAAACAAGGTCACCTTATTGGACTTGTGCAATACTAAGCAAAAAGGGGGTGAAACTCTAGCCAACTACTTACAATGATGGAAAAATATCACCATGAGATTGTCATACCAACCACTAGAAAAACATCTTGCCAAGATATTCATTGATAATTTGCACCTGAAGCTATCCCATTCTATGAAGATGAACTGCATTCAGACCTACCAAGACATTAAAGGGAAATGCATGGATATTGAGCGAGCTCTTTTGGATGATGGTAGCATCAAACACTATAAGGAGAGCTCTCAGGACAGACCAAACAATGATCATTCTCGATATTGGAAGAAGAACAAGAATGTGGTCACTGATGGAGCCACAAATAGAAAGAATGTCCAAGTTGTGGTTGCAGGTCCTAATCCCCCTCCTCCAGCATATCAACAGAAAACACCCATGTATCAGCAACCAACACCCGTATACCAACAACAAGTGCCTGACTACCAACAACCACCCTATCAACTTCCTATTAACCAAACCAATGCTATATCTGTTACTCAAGGACACAATAAGCCCCGTGTTCAGAATGACCCAAAGCACACATTTACACCCCTTGGAGAACCCTTAGATGCTATTTTTCGCAAGATGGTGAGTGCCAACCTAGTTGTGTATCCACAAACCCAACCCTTTGATGATTCGACACCCAAGCTAGCCTGGTACAAGGACAATGAGTATTGTGAATATCACCATGTTAAGGGACATGCTACCGCTAAATGCATGAAGCTCAAGAACTATGTCCAGGACCTTATAAATAAAAAGGAGATCATAGTCAATGCTCCTCCCCAAGCATTACCCAATGCCAACCTACAAATCTACCAAAATGTGTTTCCTAAACACAATACTGGAAAGACCCAAGTCAATGCTAACTCTCCCACTGACCAAGATAAGGGTAAACAAGGTGACCATGGTGATGGAAAAGATTATACCATTGCCTACATAAACTATGATAAATTCATTGGCTATATCTCTCAGGTTGAGCCTACTATGAACGTGATCAATGTTAGAGGTGCTGACAATCAATGTGCTGTTACTACCTAAAGAGGCCAGATATCTGTCACTGGTGCTAATACTACAATTGTCCCCAATGCACAATAAAATCACCTGGAACACCTTGGGAACACACTTGCAAAAATCTCCATCCTTGATCTCCTTCGCACATCACCCCTCCATTAGGAAGTCCTCAATAAAGCCCTCCAAGAGGCCCACATCCCTGCAAACATCAATACCATCCAATTCAAGAACATTGTGGGACACTTATCCAAACTATCCACCCTCTCCTTCCAGCCATTTGACATGGCATCCGTCGAACCAGATCATAATCTCCCACTTCGCATTGCCGTCATGATCAATGACTTTGCCATCAAACAGGTCATGATAGATAATGGTTCGGCCCTCGATCTTTGTACGTTAAAGTTTGTTCAGCGGATTGGCCTCACAGAAGTAGACATCTCCCATGAGGTGATCACCATCAAGGCCTATGATAATCTATAGCATACCTTTGAAGGTACCATTTTTTTGCCTATCAAAATTGGTCCTGTCACCTAGGACACAGTATGCCATGTTGTTGACCTTGACCTCCCTTACAACATCCTCCTAGGCTGTCCATGGATCCAGTCCATCCAAGCAATCCATTCCACCTATCATCAGTGCATCAAATTCCCTTGCCAAGGCACTGAGATCACCATCCACATAGATCCCCAACCTTTCACATACTACCATGCAATCGAAGCCTCATTCCCCCACTCCACTCACTATCCCAGAATTGACATTGGCACATCTATCACCAAATCTTCTCGATCCCATTGTGATCCAAAAACAATCCTCACCTCCACCTTTTCCTCTATCAAGATAAACAAAAAAGGTTGCAGAGAATACAGTCTCACCGATGCTTTTGCAGCAGGGGCTCTTCCCCTAGATCTGCACACACAAGGACAACCCTCCCATCAAACCAAGGCTCCTCAGGAGGGTCCTAAAATAAAGACCATGGGAACATCTTCTTTTTTTTCCAACAGAATTCTAAATGGTCAGGAGTTGGCCCCAGATATCAACCAATGGCTGTATAAAGATCCTCCACCTCCAGATACTAAGGTTCTTAGATACTTTAAGGATAAATATCCCATACCGCACAAATGGGCAATTGAACAATGGGATTATCAAGGAGGTGGCTTGGGACCCAATGAAGCTGGAATAAAGGACCCCATGGAGGCCTCTAAAAATTTAGAGACTCAAGGCCTCAGCTTTAATCCCCCTCACCTACACATACGAGGACCCAACACCGTAAATGGGGGCACCAATTCACCCAATGTAACCCTTTTAAGAATCCAAGATGAACTTGTGGAAGTCAAAGACATTTTGAAAGAGGAAGAAAAATGGTCCTACGATGATATCTTTGATGACAAAACCTTCCTAGGCAATTCTATCCTTCGCCAACTCACTATAAACCTCGTTGACCTTCCTCTCATTCATCCTGACCTCATACAGTGGGACCAACCGAGCGTAGTACATATCGATGAGTTCCGAAGTGAGGAAGGGCTCCTAAGATTCATGGGCACCATAGATCATCAATCAGAATGGGGACATGAATCAACCGAAGTATATCAGCTCAACCCAAAGGGATACTTTGGGGAAGAGGAAGTCTCTAGCCACAAAAGTAAAAATAAAAAAGAAAATAAAGAATCCTCATGTGAAAACCCCTCTAGGGTGCATCTTGATTCAAAAATAGTAAAAATAAAGGGCGTATCTGATAGTGAAAACCTCTCTGAGGTGCTGGAGGATGGAGACTTGCCTCTTTCTCCTATCCAGGATTACTGATCAGAACAATCATCCATAGTCATTGAAGAGACCAAGCTGATCAATCTCAAAATAGAGGAAATCCCTCAGATCACATACATCACAACAGCTCTAAGTGGGGCAGAAGAGATGGCCCTGGAGGCCCTTCTTTGAGAATCAATAGGAAATATTTCATGCTCATACGCCCATATGCCTAGACTTGACCCAGATCTCATTGTCCATCATCTGGTAGTAAATCCTGATGCCAAACCAGTCAAGCAAAAGTTAAGAAGAATGCACCCAAAAGTAGCCTTGCTAGTTAAAGAAGAACTTGAGAAGCTCCTCCAGGCTAAGATCATCAGAGCCATTTATTATTCAGACTGGATCTCTAACATGGTATCCATTGTCAAACCCTCAAGCGACATAAGAATTTGTATTGACTTTCAAGATCTTAACAAGGCATGTCCAAAAGATGATTTTCCACTGCCCAACATAGACATGATAGTAGACCTCACTGCTGGACATGAGATGTCACTAATGGATAGCTTCTTAGGGTATAATCAGATTCAAATTACAAAAGAAAACCGACACAAAACTACTTTCACCACACCATGGGGCACATTTTGTTATAACATGATGCCGTTTGGCCTTAAAAATGTGGGAGCTACCTATCAAAGAGAGATGACCATAATTTTTCATGACATGATTCATAAGATCCTCAAGAACTATGTAGATGACATTCTAGCAAAATCTAGAACATGATGCAGACACCTTAATGTCCTCGAGGATGTGTTCGACCATCTGTACAAGTATGGCTTGAAATTGAATCCAAAGAAATGCGTATTTGGTGTAACATCCGAAAAGCTTCTGGGGTTCATTGTGTCTAGGTGTGGCATAGAGATTGATCTCAAAAAGGTGAAAGCCATCATAGAAATGCCTCCTCCCAGAACGCTCAGACAGTTGAGAAGCTTATAAGGAAAGTTGTAGTCATTTTGACAATTCATCTCCCAACTAGCAGATAAATCCCAGCCATTTACACACCTGTTGAGAAAGGATACCTCCTTCAAATGGGATCCCATCTGCCAACATAGCTTCAAAAAACTCAAGGAATATCTGGTGAATGCACCTATTCTTGTTTCACCAATGCCAGGAAGGCCCCTCATTTTGTACATATTTGCAACTACTACTGCGCTGGGGGCACTCTTAGCACAACTTGATGATGATGGGAAAGAGAGGGCCATTTATTACATCAGTTGCACACTGGTTGGCTACAAGCTAAACTATTCTCCAATGGAAAAACCCTGCTTGGCAGTGGGTTTTTCCACTCAGAAACTCCACCATTACATGCTTAGTCACATAGTAAAGCTAATTTCCAAGGTCAACCCACTCAAATACCTACTATGAAAGGCCACACTTATAGGGCGAATGGCGAAATGGGTAATGCTTCTTAGTGAATTTGATGTCTAGTACATTGACCGAAAAGCCATCAAGGGACAAGTTATTGCTGATCAGCTTGCAAAAGCTCCCTTAGTCGATGCATACCCTCTCAAAATGGAGTTCCCAGATGAGCATCTTTGTATGATCGAAGAACAACCCTAGTGGAAATTATATTTTGACAACTCATATACATCACATGGATCAGGGGCAGGCATACTGTTTATGACCCCTCAAGGAGACTACGTCCCAAAATCCTTCAAGATAGGATTCATGTGCACAAACAACATCTCAAAATATGAAGCCCTCATGGCAGGTCTTAAAACTGCCATTCACTGGAATATCACAGAACTACAAGTCTTCGGAGATTCCCAATTGATCATCAAGAATGTCCTTGATGAATATCAAACAAAGGACAACAAGCTATTACCCTACAAAGAGCTTGTAGATAAACTCAAAGAAAATTTTGTCAGCATACATTTCACACAAGTGCCAAGACTTCAGAATAAGGCAGCAGATGCTATGGCCACCATCGGCTCACTATTGGAAATCCCCCGCGATGCTATGCAATATGAGTTTCTAGTCGAGCAGCTACACACACCTGCTTACAAGAATGTTGATGCTAATATGGTATGCATCTTGGTTGGTCCCCAGTCCCCATGGTACCATGACATTCACGCTTACCTAAAGAATGGTATCATATCTCCTCACCTCACAAACACCCAATGCCAGAACCTTATTCACAGAGCATCCCACTACAATCTTTTAGCCAACACCCTATATCATTGTGGGTATCATAACATCCTCTCCTGATGTCTAGACTTGAATGAGGCTGCTGTGGCTTTACAAGAGGTTCACGCTGGCATTTGTGGTGCTCACACGAGTGGTATTGTCCTTGCAAAGTAGCTACTTAGAGTTGGGTATTATTGGCCGACCATGGAGCATGACGCCTGCGAGTTCATAAAGAAGTGCCTACAGTGCCAACAACATGCCAATTTGATCCATGCACTAGCACAGGACTTACAGCCCATTGCACCTCCATGACCTTTCTCATGTTGGGGTTTTGACCTTGTTGGCATGATCCACCCTCATTCTTTTGATGGACACAAGTATATCACTACAGCCACAGAATACTTTACAAAGTGGGTAGAAGCAATTCCGCTCAACTTAACTATAGGTTTCCAGATCTCCAAATTCATCCTCTACGACATCATTTTCCATTTCAGCATTCCCTCCACCATCTTCATAGATCGTGACTCTCCATTTGAAAACCAACATGTTACATAGCTCTATGACTAGTTCCACATCCACCAACACTTTTCTAGCCCGTATTTTCCACAAGGGAATGGCCAGGTTGAGGCAACTAACAAAACCCTCCTAAAAATCCTATAGAAAGTTGTCAATGATTCTAGTCATGATTGGCATTTACAAATCAATCTTTCCCTTTGGGCCTATCACACCTCATTCCATACCCCCATAGGCACCACCCCATACTCCCTGGTATATGGTGCTCAAGCTGTCCTGCCAATCGAGGTTGAAATCCCTTCACTACATGTGTCCATGAAGAACTACATCACAAATGAAGACTATCACGTGGCGCGCTTGACACAGCTCGACTTGCTAGATGAAAAGAGGCAACGGGCCTATGACCACCTGATCGTGTACCAAAATTGCCTCAAGAGGAGCTTCAATAAAAAGGTCCACCCTCGACAGTTCCAAGTGGGTGACCTAGTCTTGAAAGAAAACCAGAAAGTACAAGCAAACAATGAAAAGAAAGGGAAATTTGAGCCCACCTGGTTAGGTTCACACGTGGTGACATCTTGTTTTAGTTCTAGAGCTTATCAATTGTCTACACCTAAAGGGGAGCCTCTTCATGATCCTATTAATATCATACATCTAAAGCGGTTCTATGCTTGAACAATCAAATATGATCTTGAAAAAATCCTAAAAATCTAATATGATCCTGAAAAAAAAATCCTAAAAATTATAAAATGTCCTGAAAAAATCATCATCCTGGTGAAAACTTGATAAACAGGTGCCTTGATGAATCAAAAAAAATCAAAAAATGGAAAAAGTAAAGAGAAAAATACCATCCAATGGTGAAAACTTGGCAATTCAAATGCCTTGGACAAGTATGTTGGTGAAAACCTGGCAAACATGCGCCATACATAGTGGACCGCATCATTATCTATCAAACTCTGGTCCCCTCCATCAAAATCCATTCGCCACTTTTCATTTCTGATTCACCCATCCCTTGTTCCTAAGATGTCATTCCTAGTGCGCCAGCACATGAGATTCACTATCCTACACTTCCTACAATGCTGTAAATACTCATTTATAGTGTCCCCACCTTGTACATATCATTTTGGTCCCTCCCAACAGTACCATTTGATCGTAAAGCACATGACCCGAATGATCTCAATATCAACAATGTTCCCTCAACAAGTATCCTATGTCACTATGATTCTCTGAAAGTTGTTCATTTGGCCAACAATATTCCCAATGCAGTCAGTCCCCATCAACCAAGTCCTTTTAGGAGGTATCCTTCCTCCATGTCTGGCCTAATCTCAACATCCATAGTCAGTCGATCTCTTTTGGCAAAGGACATCTTTTGGTCTTATCGCATTGATTTTAGTTTGCTTGTTCTATCTTTTCAATTGATTTTTTGATCTCAGTTGACTACTCCCATTAAGGCTGCCATGATCATTTATATCATGGTGTGTTGCGATAGGAGTTGTTATTCTAGGGCATGGTCTTTTGTGATCTTTTGGTTTCTGCCTGTGAGTTAGTCAGACATGACCCTTGCACATTTCACTTGTGATCTTTTGGGTTACTTGGTGTACTTGGGAGGTGTTGTTTGTTTGTGGTTTCCCTCGCATCATTTCCACCATGTGTCCTTTGGGGTGCATGTGTGATGCTGGGGCAATCCTTGCGTGTCTGTTTCACGTCAGTCCTATGCAATGCTAGTGACATGACCTCATGTTTCTAGTAACTGTGGTTCGTCCCTTCTGTTGCTATATCAAAATAAGTGCTCAAAACTACATGGTGGTGTTCCTCGGAACATCCCATGCTCAAGCTTCATGAAACGTCCTCCGCCCTATCAAAACATCTGAACAAAGCTCTCATCACCCCTATCCAATATCAAAGCATCATCCCAAAATAGAAAACCTCCTCCTAGAGCTTCTCTCTCACATCTCCCTCGCACCCCATTTTTCACTCATCTCCCCCACATTCTTGATTGTCAGATTGTGATTGTGCGTATCCCCCCCCCATCCCCGTCCCTCTCTTAGTGAGGGTGCAGTCAGTCAGTGATATGTTGTATCATCCATCACACCTCATCCTTGATCTTCCATCGGCATTCAGACTCTCTCATTCACCTTCCTAACATGCATGCATTTAACTTCCCATTCCTATCCTAGGTTGCATTATGTCATCTCATCCTACGTTCATTCACCCTATTGCATTAATTACATCTATTTCATATCATTTTAATCTTGCATTTTTAGGGTGCATTTTAGATTTATTTCGCATCTCATTTCATTTTATTTTAATCTTGCATTGTTAGGGTGCATTTTAGATTCATTTCCCATCTCATTTCATTTTATTTTAATCTTGCATTGTTAGGATTCATTCATCTCATTTTAGATTCATTTTAATCTTGCATTGTTAGGGTTCATTTTAATCTTGCATTATTAGGATTCATTCTTAGGTGCATTCATATCATTTATCAAATCATTTAGATTCATTTTTAATCTTGCATTGTTAGGATTCATTCTTAAGTGCATTCATATAATTTATCATATCATTTAGGTTCATTTTAATCTTTCATTGTTAGGATTCATTCTTAGGTGCATTTGTATGATTTAGATTCATTTTAATCTTGCATAGTTAAGAGTTCATTTTAGGTCCATTTCTTACCTTCTATTAAGTTGTCTTAGATTCATTTAATTATCTTGCATTGTTAAAACATGTTACATATCCATAAACATATGCATTTCATCATAATATACATGCATCACATAGCAACAATATTTTACATCACATCCTGCATCCACAAATCGTCAGCACATACATCTCATATAAACACCTCATAAAGCATAGCATATAGAAATCACATCACATCTTGCATCACACACATGTCAGTCTCACAACATATGGAAATCACATCACATCCTACATCACCCATGTTAGTACATCATATGCATCCATATATTCATACATTACACATCATATCCCACCCAGCTCATCATATATATATCAAAAAAATCACCGCATAAAAATAAGGTACATGTCCCAACCCAAAAGCATGAAAGAATAAACATCTGTTTGAGCCCATGATAATATCCATAGTACATATATAAATATACAATCAGGACCATGCCCTCCATCAATAAATGAATCATATAAGTACATAATCAAAATTGCAGCATATCACTGCCTATTTGCCTCTCCTGAGGGAGGTTGCATATAAAAATCTCCTACCAAGGGATTTGCCTCTGGCGGTACCTGTAGGATGGGTGGCCAACTCACTGTACCCTATGCACCTGTGCCTTGTATCTTTGTGCTCTGCACCTCTCTGGATATCAGAATAACCCCTATATCCATGTCCATCCCTACCCCTACATCTGATCCCTCCATCTCTGCCATTTGTACCGAGCCGCCGACCGAGTGCTGATGACTTTGTGAGTGGCCCGATTGATGGCTCCCCTCTCCTACCCTTTGGGCCCTACTGGTCCCTGATCTATGGCTCCCACTAGAACCTGTCCTCCTGCTACCACTCGATCCTAAATCTATAAGAAGTGGCTGACTTGTATCCCTGTAATGTTGTGCTCGCTCAAGCGGGACAACTACATAGTATAGTCCTCAGTAGAACCCAATCTGCTCACCTAGTCTCACCAGCTACCATTGAAGGTGAGACACCTCTCCTAACCGCTCATGAGATCCCTATGTGGTGGTATCCCTATCCCCTAGTAGTTGGTCCCTCTCTAACCACAAGCTATCCCTCTCCACCCACAGACCATCTCTCTCTGCAATCAAGGCATCCCTCTCCCTCCTCAGCTGATCCCTCTCCTGTTGGGTCATCAGGCCCTCCTATATAGACTATGCTAAGCATGTAATCAATCCATCTCTCTCCATCCTCAAATCCATCTCTCTCCCCTGCCAGCCCATCCCTCTTGGCTCTCAGTGTATCCTGCTCCACCTGTACATCTTGGAGCATTTGCGACATAGTATCATGGGCAACCTACAGTGAGGCTAGGTGCATTGTTGTATCGTCACCCCACCCCTAAATGATCTAGATCTTGGTGGTGGTGGTGGTCCTACTGGTGGTGGTGGTCTGGGTGGTGGTCCCATTGCAGGTATCTATAGCCCATCCCCTCCCCCACCATCCACATCCATCCCATCTCCGTCTCCATCCCCATCTCCCCCTCTCCCTCCATCTCCTCCTCCTCTCCCTCCAGCCACCCCTATCCCTCTAGCCACCACCCTCCCTCTCAGCCCCCTCCTCCCCTGACCCTTATACATGGGTGCTGCTCCCTCCCCATCAGGTAATCCTGACCTCCCCACAACCCTAGGTGGCTGGAACTAGGCAACATATGCTAGTGTTGTCCCTAGGTCTGCTACCCCTCCAACATAATCCTAGTGAAATGGTACCATAGCCTGGTACGCCACCAAAAACCCTCCCCTATCCATTGGTGGACCAAAATTTTCTACCCTCTCCCAAGTAACCTATTGATACCATCTCTCACCATCTGGCACATCCTGCCTGAATCTGAACCAACAAGATGTCCTGTTCAGTCTATACTGCTCTATGATGTAGTCCCATCATCTTGTGAGGTGTGTAGGCATCACCATTTATGGGAGCTCCTATGCATCCTCAGCCCATGGTGCCTATGCAAGGTATGGACACCATGTAATCCCATCTTGTACCCCGTCTAGTGTCTCCTACCAGAAGTTCTTATCCCTAACCTCATGATATGTGACCAACTCTCCCTAGCTATATGCTACAGGCTCCTCTACCTTCCTATCCACTCATCCCAAAGGCTGTAGCACTACTATGTGCTCCCAAGACCACACCTGTAATAAGGAAGCAAACCCAAAGCTCCTCCCCATCATCCTCTCTCCATGATAGACAATTTGGTGGAGATCACGGTACATCTCTGCTAACATCAGTGTACCCCATGTTGCTGGTACTCCTACATCCATAATCTGGTAGACGAATGGGATAAGAGCTAGTGTGACGCTCTTTCCCCCAGTGTCTAGAGAAAGATACCCTGATACTAATCTCAACGCATAGGAGTGGACCCGTCGATCTGCGGGTGCCACTGCTACATGCTGCACTAAGGCCAGCTACCCATGTGCCTAAATTGGCTGCACCCCTGGCTCCAATAGTGGCACCACCACTTGGTCTAGTGTGTATACACTTGCCACCATAGGTCTCCCTCGCACCAGCAATTGGAAGGTGTGATACACATCCTCCAAAGTCACCATCATCTCCCCAGTGGGCAAATGAAAAGTCCCTATCTCTGAGTGCCAATACTCGCACAATGTTGTCACTAGGGACATAAATGTCCATCTGCGTGGCATCCACGCTAGATAACCCAAGCCCAATGCATCCACCCGCACCTAGTCCGTAGCTATGAACTGCTCGCCAATCACAAAGACTGCTACATGCCTCTCTCGACTAGTCAACTGATCCACCGACCACTGCATCCAAGCCAAGTCAACATGTTATTTTCTTGCTTTAGCTAAACCTAACTTTCTTGTCCCCACATTCCTGTGAGAAATTTTTTTTTCTGCATTCCTGTAAGTTGTATTTTTCCTGCATTCCCATAGGTTTTGTTCTCCCTGCGTTCCTGCAAGGAACTTTGTCCCCACATTCCCGCAAGGGATTCCCTTCCCTCTTTCCCATCACCCTCCCCAGTGACATGGGAATGCATTCCTGTGCCACTTGCCTGTTTCCCCTTTCCCCCGTGGGAATGCCATTTTTCAGCATCCTGCTACCCAGCTCGCGAGCACGCGATCCCGCAAATTTTTTTTGTGAGGTCGTTGTCTCACCACCCCTCCAGGGATTTTTCTCATTCCTATGAAAAACCCCTAGGCCCCCAAATTTTGGCTTCCCACGCGTGCTTTGCGGGAATGCATTCCCGCTAGGACAGGGGCGTTCTCGCAAACCACGCGCTCTACTGGAATACACTTTTCTAACCTTGTACAAGCAATAAATGCACAAAAAACATTTACGAAAGGATGAGTTTTTCAATCCTACCTCTCAATCCAGTGCTTGGCTCCACCGTACATGTCTCACAATGTCCGTTCGGTGTGTCGGTCGCCCTCTTTGTGCCATCTCATCCTTGCCTATCAGAGCTCTGTAGTCATGATTTCTAGGCTCTAGGTGTGCAAATGAATTGATTTTGGCCCCTCCGGCCCTTATAAAGGCCTTCCCGAACCCCCATTTTTGCTCCCAGATGCCCTGTTTCCTCCCGTTTCTTCCCTTGCTTCCCATTTTTCCTTCTTCATGACCCTTTTCACCTTTCTTTCCCTCATTCATCCATCTCCTTAGCCTACAACACCCTTCCTATCTTTCACTCCTTTTTCCTTTCGAGCCGCCGCCCGAGCCCCTTTTTTTTCTTTCCCCACCGTCCTCTCAAGGAGGCATCATCTAGCCACATCTTGACCCATAATTGGGGCAACTCTACTACTTACTCCATTCTTCGTGTCATCTCTTTATTATTAAAAATATCTTTGAAGTAGTGTTATTTTAACACTGTCGAAGAGGGGCAAAATGTAGACACCTAAATTTGATTACATAATTTAGTAATCATATTTAGTCTTCTCCTAGGACATCTTGTTAATAAAATATTAATTATTTAATTAATTTATGTAATCTCCTAGTTAATTAATTTAATTAATTAACTATAGCCCAATTAATTATCAAATGATAATCCTATAGTCTGATAATTAATTAAATCTATATTCCTCTATTAATTTAAATGGATACATTTATCTAAATAAAGTAATTCATAAATCCCCTTTTCCTGCCACTTGGAATTAAATAAAATATTTAATTCTAAAAATCTTAACTCTCCCCCATTAGCTAATAATCCATGCTTAACTAATTTAATCCTCCACTCATTCTCTCTCCTCCCATCACATCCTCCTAATCCTCCACTTACCCTCTAATCCAAGCCTAAATCACCTCCTAAGCATGTGCACAATCATAATCCAAGATTAAGAAATACTAATCCAACTCAAAGTCAACCCCTTATGACAACACCTCCACATCCTCCAATGACAAATCAAAAGCCTCTTACACCTCTTACACACTTGTCCCCTCTCACACCTTCCAAAGTTGACACATCCCTTAAGCATTTGACCTCTCCTCTCATCCTCCCTCATGGTGACACTTGTCACAATGCTATGCATTTGAGAAAGCACAATCCATGTGCTCTCCCTTGGATGCATCTCCACTGTTTCTCACTCCCCTTTTGCCTCTTAATCTTGACTGTCCATTTCACCCATCTTTCTATAAAATAGAAGCTCTCCTCCTTCATTTTCATCCACCATTAAAGCAAAGTTATTATGCCCATTTCTCTCTTGAAGCTTGAAGCATAGTCCATGAGCACACATCCAATCTATTGGACAAATCTTCTACATTTGGAAACTTTGAGGTTTGCATTCCCTTTTGGGTTTTGTCTTCATTTTGTGGGTCTTAGCATAAGTGTTATCTAGTTTGTTTTGTTGAATGCTTAGCTTGCTTTCCATTCCTTAACACTACATTTTTAGGTATTACAATTATTAGTAGAGGAAAGCCCTTTGTGAGATTTTTTTGGTTACATATGTATGTATGAATGGGGATAGATCCATATATACATAGTAAGTGTGGACATTCATTTATTTATATATATCTATAAGCTTGCATATGTATTAATAAACACACACACACACACACACACATATTCATTTATAGAGAATAATCCTATATGAATCAATCTAAGCATCCTTTCTATATGTTTGATCTGATTGACAAGTGATGTTTCTGATTGAAGAAAGGATTATTCATATACACTTTGGTATCTCCTATTATCTTGGGGTTTTGATTTAAAGTAACTTTAGGTTTGTTGTTTAAACCCAACTAAACTTATCCATTGGAGAAGCTAAATTTCAAGAGAAACCCAAATTTTAAAGTTGTTTGAGTATTAGTTTCTTTTCAAGACAAATGCCTACCTCCGATTATATTATAACAAAGAGGCTTAAGAATTCCTGACGCATAGTAAAATTAATCATTAAGATAGCAAGAAAGACACTAAGTATATAAGGGCATCTAAACATACGTGTAGCATTTGATGTAGATAAGCCCAGTCTAAAGAATCTTTGCAGAGATAGATGGAAGGTTTGGCAAGAAGCCAAAATCTACATTATTTATTGATGGCCTTCTTTGAAGAGTTTATCAGTTGTAAATAGTTATTTGGATGTTAGCTTTAGATAGAATTTATTTGGTAATCGTTAATTTTGAAGTTGACATATAGCTGTATATGCATCGACTTCGGGAATATGATTACCAGGTGAATCCTATTTTTCTTCCAAGGACTCTTTTGTGCCCTAGACGGGCTTGCCTGGTAGTCCTCAAAGTTGGTTTGGTTATAGTTTTCTTTAGGTAAGATTGCAGTTTAGAGAGCTCTACTTTTTGGTTATTATGTAGACTACAATCACAAATGGGTTATCTATTATTCCGGGAGAGATTAAAATGCTACTTTTGGGCCTAATGATCATAAGGATAAGTACAATGCTTCTCTATTTTATCTAATCAAATTAACAGTTGTATATAGCTCAGTTGAGATGGATTTTTTTTTCTTTCAGAGATGGTTCTTTTTCTTTCCTTTCCTTTATTTTCATAACATACTTCTTACAGAGATATAATAAAAATTAACGATATACTAACAAGGATCTTAGTCAAAGTATAGCTGTGTCAGGAATGAGGGATCAAGAGGCATCTGAAGGAGCTATCTTTCACAAGGAATGAAGTTTGGAATTCATTAGGAATAGCATAGAATCAAAAGCACAGAACCTAGAAGGAAGGCAATCCAATCCCGCTGAATGCTCGAAGCACTCTACAGATTGTGACTCACATTTAGATATAACTTAGCTCAACTGATTATGAAATTTGTAATCTCTATTTGAATATGTTATGGAAGGGGATGCCCTCCTAAAAACACTATGTATCAGATCCGGACTATGGTCCTAGGCAAGGCTGGAGGGTTTCTCAACCTCGCTCTTCCCTACTAGCACCTGAACTAAGCGAGGCTTTTGTATATCTATTTAAATGATTAATAAAACTTTTGGCCTCGGCCTTTTAACAAAAAAAAGAAAAGAATTCAAAATAATTGTAGTTTTTTAAAATCAAAGATTTAACTCTCTATTTATAGGATTTTATGGGTTTCAACCAAGAATCCATGATTGAAAGGTTGATTGACTGTGGTTGAGGAGTTGAACTCAGAGTGAGTAGGAGTTCAACTCTACTTGACTGCCTTGATTGGTAGATTGATTGATCTGTCAGCAAATGGATTGGATAGATGACTCGACTTGATTAAAGAGATAACAAAATAGACAAGTGAGTCAACTGAGTGCATGTATGATTCAACCAAGTGCATGGATGAGTCAACTGATAGCATGGATTAGAAGATTGAATTGATGGAAGACTTAATTGATTGCTGAGGGAGGAATTAACAATGTAGATCGTATACTTAGGAGAGCAAATTATGGAGTGAACTAAAAGTCATTGTGAGTTAGCTTTGGAAGAATAAATCATGATTAAATAAATAAAATAATTATTTATTTGCACATGTGATATTTTATCAATAAATAAATACTATTTACTTATTTATGAGAGGAATAATTAGTTTAATTAAATAAATATAATTTATGTAATTGTGATAGAGATTTTGAATTAATTATTACATAAATACAACAATTAGATAGAGAGAATATTAACTAAATATACTTATTAATTAATTAAGTGACATAAGAAATAATTAAATAATATTTAATTATTTAATTAATTTATAGATAAATAATTAATGAAATATTGATTGGACAATTAATAATTAAGGTAATTAATTAAAATCACTTAATTATAGAATTAAGGAGAAATGATGATTTTGATTTTAGAATATGGTAGAATGACATAATTAATTAAATAATAATGATTATTTAATAATTTAAAAGGAATGTTAGTGAAATTATCGCTTGCAGACATGAGACATTTTTAGGTGCCTACATTTTGTCCCTCTTTGAAATAATGCTTTTTATGTGTTATTTCAAAGAATAATACAAATTATGTCCCGGTATGCCCTAGTGAGAACAATGTGACAACGAGGCAAATGATGCCCCCTCGAGAAATTATTTGTGCCAGAAAGACATGAATGATCTCTTGAAATAAGATTTAGATTAAATGATATCAGAAAAAAATAATTAGTTAGAAGTGAAGAATCTTGGTAGGCTGTGATGACTATTTGATCGACATTGGACATATAGATTGTTGATAAGAATCATGTCTGGTTTCAAAAAGACCCATCTTGTATAAGACTAATGACTATGTCTGGTTTCAGGGAAGACTTACCCTTTATTAAACAAGCAACAATGTCTAGTTTTAGGAAAGATGCATCATGTATAAGATAAATGATGACGTGTGGTTTTAGGAAAGACATATCCTATTTAACACAAATGAGAATGTCTATTTTCAGGAAAGACATATCGTATATAAGACAAATGATAATGGAATAACTGGCCAATTGATTTGACCATTCTGACAAATAAATTGAGTGATTGATAGAAGAGATTTAACTGATAGAAGATAAACCTTTTTGTTCCATCATAAAGTTTGTATGTTTGGAGTTGAGGTATGTGCGACGTATCACACAAGTTAAGACCCTTATCACAGACACCCCAAACATGGTCTCCCTATGATGAATGTTTCACATCTTTTCCAATGTTTTTGAATTTTTTGAAGGTCTTTTGCAAATGTTTTGAGTTTTATAGGATGATTTTGTACTATTTTTGTTGTTTTGAAAGACTCTTTCCAATTTTTAGGAATTTTTCAATTTTTTTTGCAATATTTTTGGTATTTTTTAAGGACTTGATGAATCATGACATACAACACATTTGAGTTTGAATGAAACTAAGTCAAAATAGTCAAAACTTGTACACTGCACAAACTATTTTATCTATCAATCACTCCTACATCAAAGCATTTTGTCAAAAATCATGTTGTCTTAGATAAGGGAAGGAACACTCAAAATCAGATGGAGCAGTCATAGATGGTGTACCTTATTCTTGAAATCAGATAGCATCAACAATATGTCAAAATTCAATGTCCAAACTACTACAAATACACAGACACATAATCGGTACAACTGCAACTTGTTAAGTCAAGTTAGTCTTATTATGTCTTGATTTTCACAAGTCATATTCTTATGCATCTCCGGGATGTCCACAAACAATTTAGAAATGTTGTGATAGTTCACAACTTAATTTTTATTTATTTTCTATTTGTGGAATGTTTGCTGTGAAGTCTTAAAAGAGCAATCTAGGTGTCCATGATAAGAGCCTTCACATCCATATATAAATATCCAATTTGCAATATTTCAATAGATACTTTGGTTATGATATGCCACACATACGTCGACTTTGAATTTTTGACCTAGATGGATCAGCCTACATTCCTTATTTGTTTAATGTGCCTATTTTTAATGCAAGAGGATAATCATACCTAGATCTTTTATATCTTCATAAGATTTTATCCACCTTTGTTATAATAATACTGGCTCAATGATGATAAATGAATAGCTCAAATCAGTTGGAAATCAAAAGCATAGTTATTAAAGCATTAAGATTTCTACTTACTATAAACTAAGCATTTCAATCAAGAATTCATTATCATTCTTTCATTCTCTATCTATCATCTTCTAAAATTTCATTACTAACAATTCTCTTTGTCTTTCCTAACAAAACCTTATGATAAGTATCATGATATAGACAAAAAATTTGCATCCCGCATAAGCATATTAGAACATATAACATAACCAAGCATCACAAATAGAAATCACAACACATCCATCCACCATATAAGTACATAGTGTATCATCATGGTATCACATCATATAGAAAATGCATACATCCATCACATAACATAGAAGCATATCAGAACATTTTTTGCATCTCATAAATATCATAGATACCATCATCTTATTTCAAGAGATCATTCATGCCTTTCTTGCATAAAAAATCTCTCGAGGGGAGCATCATTTATGTCACCGTCACATTGTTCTTGCTAGGGCATACTAGGGCATAATTTTTATTATTCTTTGAAAAAATGCCTAGAAAACATTATATCAAAGAGGGACAAAATTTAGACATGGAAAAATGACCTATTGCTCTAATGCGGTGACATTACTAACATTCCTCCTAAATTGTTAAATAATCTTTATTATTTAAACAATATGCATCATTATACTATATTCTAAGGCCAAAATTATCATTTCTCTCTAAATCCATAATTAAGGATTTTAATTAATTACTTTAATTTTTGAATGTCTAAATAATTATTTCATCATCTATTCATCTATAATATAATAAATAAATAACATTATTTAATTATACCCTACCTCATTATAATTAATTAAATAATTAAATTTAATTAATGTTCCCCCTCATAATTATTACATTTCTGTAATAATTAAATCAAATTCTATCTTAGGATTAAATAAATTATTTATTTAATTAAACTAATTATTCCCTTTTCATGATTAAATAAATTATATTTATTTAATTACAACTAACAAATTCTCTCATAAATAAATAAGTAAATATTTATTTATAAAATATGTCCACATGTGCAAGGGTAAAAGCACAATAAGCTGTCACCCTTTTACAAAGGAAAAGGCTAACAAAATCAAAGCTATTCAACTTCAATAGTATTTTTTTATATCATTACATATGTTCATTATTCTTGCACATATATCCTTTCTTTCTATGCATATGTTCATTAGGGTTGCACATAGGTATTTCTACACAAATATGAACCCAAACTACACATTTTTTTCATATTGGCAGTGTTTGTCTATTCCTATGCATTTGTGACAGTGAGCTATTACTACAGGTTTGAAAAAAGTAATTTCATGGTTGGTTTCCCCATATTTATGGGACCTTTTATTGGAGTTGATGAGAAAATAACCCACAACTCCCAAGAAGAACTTGGACGCAAACACCCGCCACAGAAAGAGAGAGGAGCAAGAAGCTAGAGAGGCCTGAATGCATTGATCCACAAGAGATGAGACATCCTTGATCTGCAAAAAAAAAAGTTGCAACAATCAAAATGAAATATTATTGTGTTGAATGATGTAATGAATACAAAGGAGATTAATCCTTATAAAGGAGATCTAAAACCCTAAAAGGGTAGAAACTCCTAGGTTGCATAATAATAATTAATAAAAAAATTAATTATTATATATCTAAAGTTTAACTTAAGTAGAAAGAGATAATAAGTGACTTAATAATTAAATCAATATTATTTAATTAATAGGAAAATAACTTATTACTCTAACACCCTCCCTTAAGATAAACTTTGGGAGAAGCTTAAAACCTAGAAAAAATAATCTGAAAGCAAATGGGTCTCGATAACAAAAGGACATATCAGGTACCCAAGTACAAAAAGAGTCTCTATAAAGCGAAGAAATAGAGAAAACTACATGGGAAAAACTCTACTCCAAAAAGAGACAAAGACTAGTCTGAAGGACTAAAGAAGCCTCCAAAACTAGGAAATGTTCCAAAAAATAGGAGCAAGGATGAACATGTAGAACACCACTGAAGTAAGAAGCTGCAAACATTGTCAAGAAGTAACTGTTGATCTGAAGATCCTCCACTAAAATATGATCATGTAGAGAATACTTTAATCTGCATGAGTGCCCTCAAATGAAACTACTCAAATTAGGAGACAAACAAAGGAAAACACCTGACCTCGAAGATACAAATGGGACAAAAATACTAAAGTCTGAAGAGATAATTAATCAAAGTTGGAAGAGTGCTTCCAAAAATAAGAAACAAAGAATATCCATATGGTAAATGATCCATCTCACCGGAATGCATAGGTACCTAGCCACTACATCTATCTAGTACATAGGAGCAAATACTAAATACACATCTCACACTGTCAAACCAAGGAAGCAAAAGAACCAACAGTAGAACTACCCATAATGGTGACAAGGGAGTAATGACATGTACACTAAAAAGAATGTCCAATATGAACTGCATGATGAAGAAGAACCATGAACATCAAAGGTGTAGAGAGAGTACAAACAAAAATAGAGATACTTGAGGCTAATGTCATTGGAGGAACACTCACATGAAAAAAGTAGATGGAAAACAAAGGAAAAACATCAAACCCCCATGACACTTTATAATTGAGTACGAGTACAAAGAGCACAAACATGTGCAAGATCCCATACATGCAATAGAATGACACTTTATCTCAGTGTGTGTGCATAAAAGAATGCTAAAAAATGATGTATACACTGCTCAAAGAAGAGAGAAAGGATTCTTAAACAAAAGAACAACCAAAGAAGAGCCATCCCCTATAGGGAAGAGATCCCAAGACCTAAAACATCCAAGATATTCACCAGAGTGTAGAAATGCAAATAAATAAATAAAATATACTTTGAGTAGAATCTAGAAAAATGACTCACAACAATGAAAATATCATGAAACACACTTTCCAACGATAGCTCATTTTCCAAAAATGGAGTCCGGATGCACAAGTTATGCCCTTGGGAAGGAAAAAAATGAAGCTCTGCCTTTGAACCCCTAGTACTAAAAATTGAGGAAAAAAATACAAAATCCAAAATGCTAGAAAGATCTATTTTTGAAAAGGCTTTCCAATGATATCTTGTTTTCCCAATTTTGACAATGTATGCTCAAGTTATGAGAAAAACCATAGGTATGCTGATGGGCCCAAAAAAGGTGGAGAAGTTGCTGACACAATGCTGATGTCAATAGTGGGTGAGCCTAAATTTGATGGTTGTATAGCTATCACCACCAAAAACCAATAGGCCCCTGGGGCCAAAAATTTGGGCCCCTAGTCATGTGGGTGACCAGGTGCTGGATGATTGGGGTTGGGTGCTGGGGCTTGATACTCAATGTGACCCTGGTCCTTGCATGAGGGGGCAAGGATTGTCGGTTAAACTTGGTGATCTGTCACTGATGCTGACAGTTACCGCGGGCTCAATGGTCACCGCTATGGTAACTGAGATAGTTCCACTAGTGGCTCTGCCAGCCAAAAATATTTGCCTCGAATTGTGTGCCAAGGTCGTACATCCTAACACAATTTTTTTTTCATCTCCTTGCAACTTTGTCCAAATCATATGAATTTTATATTGAAATGGGGGTTCTTGGACACTACGAGCTCAACAGTGAGGTTTGTTTGAGCCCAAAGTGCTGCAAAAATAGTGACCACCTTGGGATGCATGCCAAGGTTGAATGACCCTTGTGCAAAATGTTTTTCCATAGAATCTAATTTTTGTCCAAATCAGACAAATTTTATATGTATTTAGGGTTCTTGGGTGCTCTGAATGCAACCGTGAGGTTCGTTTGAGCCCAAGATGACTAGAAAAAGAGGCCCCCCAGATCCAACAGAAAATCCCTTGATACTGGAGATCTAACGAACCCGACCGAATCTCTCAAGAAGAGGATAGGGGAAAAAAGTTCTAAATCTCTAATAGCATGTTGGAGTTGATGAAAAAACAACCCATAGCTCCCTAGAAGAACCTTCATGCAAACACTTGTCACAGAAAGAGAGAGGAGCAAGAACTAGAGAGGCCTGAATGCATTGATCCACGAGAGAGGAGACATCCTTGATGTGCAAAAATAAAAGTTGTAGCAATCACAATGAAATATTATTGTGTTGAATGATGTAATGAATACAAAGGAGACCAATCCTTATAAAGGAGATCTGAAACCCTAAAAGGTTGAAAAGTCCTAGGTTACATAATAATAATTAATAAAATAACTAATTATTATATGCCTAAAGTTTAGCTTAAGTAGAAAGAGATAATAAGTGACTTAATAATTAAATTAATATGATTTAATTAATAAGAAAATAAATTATTACTCTAACACCTTTTTCATATTCTCACTTCTGATTTTCCATTTCAGTATTATGCTGTTGGATTCACTTTTTGATTTAGGTTCTAAAATGCACTTGGCATTGTTTTGCATTGAGGATGATTTGTCTCTAAAATTAGCGATCATGGATGTTGGTCTAGTATTATTCCATGAGGCTTATGGGCTCAATTTGGACTAACACGAGGTTTCTTGAACATGTTTTTCCATTCTTGTCATGTCTTTGGGTGTCTTGAAACCCTTCGAAGGTTGTTGAGTCTTCCACTTGTGAACAATCATGCTTTACTTACCGTATGTTTTATCCTTGTTTATGTATCATGATTAATTGATGCACTTGTATGAATGATGTATATCTTCAATTAAAAAAATCCATCCAGTGCATATTTGACCCTATGTTTCGAGGGTTCCTTGGTGGGGAATTACATATGGTATTAGAGCCTATGTTCATACAGTAGGATCTCTTGATATATGTTGCTCACATAGTTGACATCTTGACACATGACCACACTTGTGTAGTGTTGTAAGTTAGTTGTAGCTTGTTGCTTGGGTGCCTAGGTGTGGAATTTTGGAGTGTTTTAGTAGGACCGACCCTAGTAGTATGCAGTCGAGGTAGAACACCTCCTACATATTTTCTTCTTACATGGATGGATGATAAAACTATGTGAGAACCTCTTTAGAGTATTTTAGACCATATGGTTGGGGTGTTTCTCTTGGTTTTCAAGTGTTTGGTGACCATTGTATGGTCTGAGTGCATGGATGCCTTGACAATTATGGTTGTGTTACCATTTGTCTTAGCATGATAGCTTGTTTTCCTATGTTCATTCTTGGTGGTTGTAGGTGCTGAGTTTCCCTTGAGTGGCTAGTTTTTCTTGTGTGACCCCCTTGTTCAAAGTCACTTATTGGTGTCCATGCTCAGATTTAAGTGCCTATTGTTTGACTTATAGTGGAGTGTGGTGCTCTATGTATTCTAGTGATTATTGCATTGATGTGAGAGTAAATGAAATGATTTATGTTTTGTATGCATTAGCATCATATTTATTGCATTGAAATACATTCCGCTTGTATTATGAAATAAACATTCATTAGTAAAGAGTTGTGAAATTACTAGTATATGATAGATCATTTGGGTTAATGACTTATGTCCCCTCATTGCATGGTTTCCTAATCTCTTGAGGAATTATTTGTTTGTGGATGTGTTGCATCATGTTGAATTATCTCCGTCGGTTGTACCAAGTGTATCCAACATTTTGTTCCTTGTAACCTTGTATCTATCTTGCATTGAGTGGAATGAATCCATAGTGATAGTAGAGATTATCCATCACTTGTGTGATGTTGATATTGTTACCATAACCTTGCAAGATGGGTTGTGTTGTATTGTGAGAGCCAATCTTGGTGTCTTGTGAGGCATATTTTTCATACCTTAGATGTGGGAAGAACCTTCGTGGTTGTTGGCCAATCATTCCTTGGACCATCATTATGTAACCCCTCTTGTGTGAGTGTGTTGAGAACCCCCTATGAGAGAGTAAGTCTCATGTTTAAACCTTATGTGTGTTTCACCTTGTGGTTGTAATTACCCTCATGCATGTGTATGCCCAGAGAACTGGGGTGGTTCATGTTCAATTTATGTTTTGAGGTTGTTCTTAGATCCTCTTTTGATTGAGATCCTACATAATGGAAATATTGTATTGCACAAAAAAAAAAGGTAAAAGAAATTTGTATTGAGAAAAGATATTGCTACATTTATAAGAATCACAGTGATGCATATGATTGAGATCTTAAATGATCACTATTTGGAGTGTGTGGGTATTTTCTCTAATGCTGCTAAGATGTATTCCTTAGTACCATGTGGTGGTTACTCCCTCTTATGTGATTTTTATTGGTCATGATGTTTTGTGAATTTTGTCCTTGATTGGTGATTTACTTTATTGTCTTGGTGGATTATTCCACATGTTGTGTGAGTTAGCATTGAATTTTTGGTATTTCTTATGATTGGAATAGTCACCAAATTTTTTCCATCTATCTATTTGTTTCATTTGTCATGTTTGATTTATTATTGAATTGCACACATTTTTGGGATTTACAGTAGGAATTGATGATTCCCCCATTTGGGTTTTTCTATTTTAGTTTCTTGGTGACCATTCTAAATGTTGGTATTGCTTCCATATCTTGTGATTATATTAGGTTCATTGTAGACCTCTGATAGTATGTGCAAGGGAGAACATCATAGAGAAAAAACTATATTTGTGATAGTTGAACTTACTGTAACAATGGTAACTGAAATGTTTTCTCATTAAAATTATGAGTAATTTTGTTATGTATATGGAAAGTAATACATGTTATCATTGTTTGATTTAAAGATGCACATAATTGTAAATTCTTTTAGTAAAGATGTTAACAGATGCATTGTGTGACTATTTGTAGATGTGTACCATGTTAGATGAGATTATAGTTGCATGAACTTTATGTAAAGTATTAAAGAAGGAATGGTTGTTTTCGACAACTTATTTTGAGTATTAGTTTTTGATTTAAGTAAATCAATTATTATATTGTTATTGATGTCAACTAGTTTTGATTGTACTTATCATGATAGTTATAAACATATGAAGAAGGAAATAATGGTGAAGGAATGAGATATTAACATGAAGATGAGATGTATGAGAAAGATATGAGTATGGTATTCATTGGGTAACTTATTGATGAGTCTATGACATTATGTTAGTGATTTGATTGTATTACATAATTCTGTTATGAATTACAGATCAAGAATGAACAAGTTTATGTGGCTGGTAAATGAAGAACTTAGTATACACCGAGTTGAAATAGTGTACACCGAGAAAGTGTAGTGTATACCAAATACAATATTAACTGAGTTAGAAGTCACTGACACATCACATAATTGACCAAGTGAAAGAAATAATATGGAACATATGATTGTTGACTAAAGATGATGACCTAGATGAATATGGATGATTCAAGTTTAAAGATAAAGTCTGTTATGAAGATCAAATGGATGAAAAAATTCAAGGATGGTCAGATGATGAAGAATAAAATGTGTCTTAGATACAAGTTCCGAGGAAGGTTGAGGTGACAAAATCAATAGTGAAGATTAAGAGGCAAAATCTATGGCTGTGAAGAAAACAATTTATCATGTCTATAAAAGGAGACAAGAGATTCATTATGAAGATGATGCACGTGAGAAGATTGCATTCATGCGAAGCTGGTCATACATGTTAAAGACAAAACTGAGTAATTCTATAGAATACACCAAGTGTCAGAGAAAGGAATTAATTGAGCATAACAAAGTTGGAGGATACAAAGAAATTAAAGTGATTATATTGTCTGGAGGTATTATGAGCTTATAATAGATATGAAAATATGAAAAGAAAGTTATATTTGAATCAGATCATTTACTGTTGCATTCTAATCATTGATACATATAAATCTCTTGACTGAGTGGGGCTTAACAATCTTTATTATTTCATTATGACATTCAATGATTGTTGATTGTTTTCTTGTTGACCCCATAGTGAATATTTGTTCACAAGGAACTGTTAGTGATAAATACTCTAAAAAGGTCACACCTTATAGTGTGTTTTGTAACCTTTAACATGGCTAGCTCTTAACCGAGCTCACTTCAGAAGAGTGAAATTATTTTAGGTATTGGTCCCAGGTGGTTTTTACCCTAATAGGGTTTCCACATTAACAATCAAGTGTTATATGTGTATGGATGTGATGTTTTACTGGTATTTAGTTAATGAACAAAATGACACATACAAAGTTTTAGCGAGTTGTTTAGATTAATTAAAAAAATTATTTTATACATCTAAGAGTATTTGGGATTGTAGGATAACTGGACTTTAACTGATTCACCCCCCTCTTAGTTATCTAACATGACCATGTCTTTCTATTGTGCTAAATTCTTTTACAATGATTGCAAAGGTGTTTGATGCACTACTATTTGGTGTATTGTTTCTAGTGAGTGTTCTTTAGGGGCTTCTTTGTTGTGGGTTCCCCAACTCCTCTTTGGCTGGTACAATGTGGGGACATAGAGTCTCAGTTCCCAGTCTTTGGATCTCCCTTATCTATATCTCTATATGATTATATATATGTACAGTATTATATTGGGTATGTTATCCCTTCTTGATGAGAATCTATGTTGGAGATTGGGTTTCCATAAAATTGCTGGTGGTGTGTTATTCCTAGCTTTAGACTAGAAGGACACAATATTTGTGGGCACATCTTACCACCCTAAGCTTGTTTATGGATTTGGGTGCAGGATGATGTTTTACCTTAGGATTCAGTACCACATTTTTGAAGGTGAGAGTGTTGTCTAGTTGGGTTCCGTGACCTTGGTTTCTAGCTATAGTTGAGTTGTCAATATTAGGGAAATCATGTTGCTCCTATGCTTGATATTTAGTTGGGCGTAGAGTATCCTGTCAAGTTGAAGGAGTGCAATATTGAGCTTCTATAGTTTGAGTGCTCTTGGTTGTGAGAGGAAAAATTATATGTTTGTATCTCTTGGTACACTGAGTTAGATGTAGAATCCCATAGAGAAGTGCATGTTGGTAGAGAAGCCTTTCCTTTTTAGATTCTTGATTGAGTGCGTGAGACTCTATTTGAAGTAAAATATTCTCTAGATGAGCATGGTAGTGCCTCTTAGTCTTTTGGGATGATATTTCCCTTGTTCTTAAGTTGTTGACTTGAGAGTTTTGGCACCTTGGTCTTAGATGAGATACTTAAGGGCATTGTTTTGTGGCTAGATGCCTTGTGATGGGGTAGAGTGGCTAGTGTAATGTCTCATTTGGCAAAGATTGTGGATAGATGTGTCTTTCCTAGTTCATATTGTGTTCCTTGTTGAAGGACATTGAGAGAGTTTTTGATACTCTTTGAGTGTGTGTTGGTCCTGTTAACAATTGTGAGGGTGGATCAAAAGGATTTGGTGTGGATTTTCTTGTGGAGGATTCATATGACTATTATGTGTTTTAATTGGCTTTGGATGTCACACTTGGTGTGCTTGTTGGTTTTACGTTTAGAATTCTAGTGGTAAGCCTAGTCTTTGGGGGGGATGATGTAGTGCCTCTCCCATTTGATTTATACATAACATCCTAATGGATGTGGCTTCAACTTTATGTATGCTTCTATGTAGATTGATGTGATATTTGATGATGCCTTGATTGGCTATGGGTGCTTTATTTCTACTCTTATGTAACTGGATGAGTTGATCTTATGCTTTGATGATTTTATATATTTCTATTATATGATTATGTTGGAATTGTGAGAGGTTTGTACGTTTAGGGTGATCTTGTTTATGCCTTATGCCTGGTTGTGAGAACCATTGAGCCTTGACTAGCTGTATACTTGATTTGTGATGCTAGGCCTTTTGAAAATTTTATACTGAGTTTTAAGGATTCATTGTGTTCTTAGTGATTTGATCTAAGCCTGATTCTCTTATGTGATTTGATGGTTTCATTGAGGTATTTTCCAATGGTTACTTGGATTATGTTTGTATGATGATGTTGTTATTCCATGATTATTCATGTGATTTGATCTGGTGGTTGCACTGAGTGATGCATTTGTTTACTGTACTTTATTTTGATTACTAGTATCATTGCTAATTTAAATGTTAGATTATGATGTTATTATTATGTTGACCATACTTGCATGATGATGTTTTATAATCTTATTTTTATATTTTGTATTCGATAATAGTGCACTAATATGTTAGGAGGATTATCATTGATCCCTATTATATTGTTTCATATATGATGACGAGTATTTTACTTGTGGTTTTCATTGATATATGCTCATATGGCGGTAAATAATTATTTTAATACTTTAAATTATTAAATAAAATAATTTATTTAAAATCAAATGTTTATTTAAATGATATGTACACTGGGGAGTAGAAAGTGGAATGACCAGTTCCATGACATTCTTTATGTTTGATCACATCACTAGAGTGTTAGTGTTCCATTAGGAATTTTATTGTTATTATATGTGCTTTGGCTATTTATATTGTGAGAAGCTACACTTGATGTTTGTGTGTTTCGGTGAATAGGTACTAGGCACATTCTACCCGAGTTACAAGATTTGAGTGTATCTATATCCCTGATAGTGGCCTAGGAGATAGTCTTGTTGGCCTTCCATTATTGAGCCAATATCATTCACGTATGGACAATGTACTCATGATTATAATATTATCCCTCTGGAACATGTTGGTAAATTTGGACTTGATAATGCATTTTGCGAAAGACTAGTTTTGTGTGTTTGCATTAGAGTTCCCGTAGTTGTCATGGAAGAGATTTAATTAAATGTTGACTTTGTTGGCTTTGGGGATTTAATTTTAATTGGTGGCTAGTTTATTGTAGTTGAATTTCATTTTATTGGAATTGATTTAATCTAATATGGGAAGTTAATAATTGGTTATTTTAATTTAAGTGATTTATTTAAGTCCTTTTTGGCCATTGGCAAAAAGTGACTTATTTTAGAGGAATTAGACTTATTCATCACTTGTCAATTTTGAAACTTAGTGATTTTGCTCCAAATTTGTGTAGGGAAAATAGCTATTTTTATTGTCGAGTTTGATCCAAACATCGAATCTATGTGCACAATGGCTTGTTGGAATCATGCCACAATTGCTCTAGTTCTTGTAGAACCATTTGTGATTCCACAAAGTTTTTTATTTCTTCTATCAATTTTAGTGACTTTAGCCAGTGTGAGAGGTAGGGATCTCACCTTTTATTTATTCCTTGTCCATTTCAACTGATTTTTGTTTACTTTTGCATTATGGAATGGTAATTATATGTTTCCCCACTTTCCTTTATGCTTTTAGTACCCAATTGGGGATTATGCATGTGATGAGGTTTTTAGTTTTATTTTTTTTTGTTGTGAGGTTATTCATTTTCTCCTAGGATGTTGGAATTGAGATTTTATTAGATTTTTGGGTGGGTTATACCATAAGGGAAAATGGGTTTTAATTCGATAGCTTGGTTTTGAGTTTGATTTTTGAGCTTTTTCATAGGCACATTATTTGCATACCATCCAGAACCTCTCGGTCGCCATGCTTGACATGAATGAATTATTGAAGATGGTAGTCCTTACTAAATTTAACAAGATTTTGGAATCATAATGATTATAGGACATTTTAGTTCTTTTTCTATGATGATCCAAAAGTTCCCTTTCAATGCTAAATGCTGATTTTCATACCTTGTCGAATTTTACCAAAATTTGAGATTTTGGTGTATTTTGTGGATTGTGAGATTTCTTCATGTTCTAAAAAGATGTGTAGTGGATTTAATTGAATCCCATGCTCTTGGAAAGTGGCCAATTGAGCTATCTAGTGTTTGTAAATTTTTTGTAGTTTTCACTTGATTGTATGCCTTGAGTGCTTGGGAGTGCTTTATCCTCCAATTGTTGCCTTCTTGTTTTTTGAGGCTTATGTCATCCCTATTCTTGGCATAGAATAAGTAGATGAAGCATTGTTATGCTCATGTCCTCAGAATAGACCAAGTGGACAAACTTGGGTTGTTCCATCCCCAGTGTAGAACAAGTGGACAAAGTCTTCATTTCATGTCCTTGGTGTAGACCCAAGTAGACAATGTATGTTTTATTCTCTTATCCTTGGTATAAACCAAGTGGATAAGGCATTGTTATCCCGTCCTCTATGTAGACCGAGTGGACAGAGTTTTTAGTTCATGTCCTTAGTATAGATAGAGAAGACAAGCTTTTGTATTGGTCTTCTTAAAGTTGAGCTTTGTGCGTTCTCCTTCTTGGATGTCAAGCCTTGGACTAGGTACATTGAGTAGGCATGTGGAGTAAATCCTTACATAGACCTTGGCCTAGAAGTGGCTGTAGTGGATGCATCAAGGGGTTTTCATAAAAAAGTGAAAAAATATTAAAATAATTGGGTGTAAATACTAATAAGGATTAATTGGTATCCTCGGATGTCAGGATTGACCTATGCAAGAAGTGGAAACCATTGATCCTCCAGATGTCATGAGTGACCTATGAGAGAGGTAGATGGTAGAGTTCATTGATCCCCCAAATGTCATGAGCGGTCTGTTCTTGAGGTAGACGGTAGAGACCATTGATCCCCTGAATGTCATGAGTGATCCATGTGAGAGGTAGATGACACTCGAGCTCTAGATGCTTATATTGATCCATGAGGGGTGGATACTCCCTATGGTCGGTACTCTTGTGTCTAGATCCCATAGTTGTGAGTAGCACCCTAGTGTGCAATGAATATGTAACTCTTGGTTACATTTGGATATTGTTTCCCATGTTGAGTGTTCTCCATGGATTGTTGTATTTGTACTTATGTATTGTATTGGGCCTCTGTATAATCCTTTGATTGTATGCATCTACTTGGTGTGAGCATAGCCCTTCTTGGTGTGTGTGCTTACCCTTTATTTGTGGCTAGGTGACTATCTCCATGAGCATGTTGGTGTGGGCCTAAGGGTTCCATGTGGTAGGGTCGAATTGCATTATACCACTTCTAGGGATCGATGTACAAATGATGGAATACTTTCAGCGCAAAGCTCTTGAGCATGATGTGCTCCTTTTTATCCCTTCTTGTCATTTATGTGTTTTACATTTATACTTGATCTAGATTATTAAATTGATTATATTTTTTTATCCATGATATTGAGTGTGTATGACCTCGAATCATGCCATCCAGTATTGCTCAGTGTGGAGTTGTATTTATATTAGCCATATGTTGGAGTGAGTAACTTGTAATTTTCCATTTCTAGGTTTTTAAAAAAAATTATGCATATGTTTCCCATTTCTATGTATATATTCATTCTTTTTGTGCATATGTTCATTATTCCTATTCATATATCATTTCTTTCTACGCATATGTTCATCAAGACTACCCACATGTATTTTTGCGCATATATGAACCAGAGCTGCACATTTGTTCATACTAGTAGTAACTGTCTGTTCCTGCACATTTGTGATAGTGAGTTGTTCCCATGGGTCTGTGCAAAAGATAATTTCATGGTTGGTTTCCCCATATTTATGAGACCTTTATATATTCACTTCCCATTTTCCATTTCAATGTTATGCTGTTGCATTTACATTTTGATTTGGGTTTTAAAATGGACTTGGAATTGTTTTGCATTGAGGATGATTTGTCTCCTTAATTAGTGACTATGGATGTTGATCTAATCTCATTTTGTGAGGTTCATGGACTCATTCTGGACTACCATGGGGTGGCTTAAATGTGTTTGTCCATTCTTGTCATTTGTTTAGGTGTCTTGGAACCCTTGGAAGGTTGTTGAGTCTTCCACTTGTGAATGGTCATGCAATGATCACACTTTACTTCTTTTATGTTTTAAATCCTTTCTTATGTATCATAGCTAATTGATACACTTGTATGAATGATGTATGTTTTCAATTCCAAAAACAAAATTATTCAGTACATATTTGACCCTATGTTCTAAGGGTTCCTTGGTAGGGCATTACATTATATGCAGACACACGCTGAATATGTACACATATTTCAATGAAGAGAATTATAAACAAGAATTTTACATCATATGATGGTTCAATTTAAAATCACTTCAAAGGATATTATTTTATAAGCTTTATCAAAATAATCTATATCTTCTCGCTTAAGTGTACAAAGTAATTTTCCACAAATAGGCTAAAGTATTTATGTCAAGATGTTTTGATGCCTGAATGAAATTTAGCAGCAAAAATTTAAAAAACTATGGGAGAACTGAACTCCACGCTGAAAATTAGATGATATTATGCCAATATGGGGAAAATAATATTTTGCTTGACAAGGTCATTCTTCTTTTGCCTAGTTTTCTAGATGTATATCATGTTATCAATTTATGTGAACTTTTATAGTTAATCTTCTTTATACGATGCAAGGTAAATATTGATAAATATTTTTCCATTAATTTCTCATTTGGTATTTTGCTAACATCTATTGTAATTAGAAAAGTCTAATTTTTTTGATACTGCCATTAGTCTTTCTTAAGATATCTACTATAGCCTTATCTTGTGTAAAAATATTTTCTTCATTATTTAACACCTTTGAATAACTCAACACCCAAAGGGCATCAACCAAATGATGTGTTTACCAAAATTCCATGTGAGTAATGGAAATACATGTGCAACGTGGACAAATAAATGCATTTGAAAGTCTAGATTCTCAAAACTTTGTATAAATGCGCCAACAATAACACACTTTCTGTACATTGTTATACATACTATAATTACATTGTGAATAGTGGCATTTTTCTATTTGTTACAAATATTATCTGTATTCTATTCAAAAGAAAATAAAATGGTTTAAAAATTGTTGAGCTATCAGGTTCACTCTTGGTGGTGGTTTAGAAATTGCAAAATGGACTTTTTTAAATCATTATAAACATTATCTACAATCTATACAAATACTGAAGGAGTCCAAATGAGACTTTGAGGTGTAAAGATGTTGACCTACTTTATTTGTTTAGAAATTGAAGAAGCTGGGGGAGTTTGGTTAAAGCATGGGTAGGCTGTGCATGATGTATCATCCAAGCTCTAGAGCATGCCATTATGCATATCCATCACTTGTTCACATTTGTTGGTCTGCTTATTTTCTTCTTGATTGATTATCACATGTGGCCCATGTACACTCAAAATGTGCACTTCTCTAGGCCATTGATTCCAAGAGCATCCATGAATTGGAAGACTTGAAAAGAGACCTAGAGTTCCCTAGGCATGGAGTGTAAGGGTGTTAAGAGGGCTCTCAGCTAGAGCATTGAGCATGCAACCTTGCTAGTAAACCATGAAATGGGAGATTCAAAGAGACAAGGGCAAGAATGCCAATATCTTCAAGAATCATAAATGAGAATGCAATACAAGCTATTATAGTATGAGAATGCAACTAAACTATGAAGATGAGAATGTTACAAGTCATTATTAATTAAGCTATGTGAACTAAGCTACAACTTGAAAGGAAACTAAGTTAAGAATGCTATGAAAGAAACTAAGCTACAATGCAAGTATGAATACTAGAATGCAACAAGATATCCAAGAGCTCCAATGTCACCAAGAAAACCTACAGCACAACATTAGTATCAAGAGTGGGATCCCTAGAATGAGAAAAGAGCTCTCCTTTTAAAGATAAATGAACCATGGAGATTAAGAGGCAAAAGATTTGATCAAGGGTGGAGTTTGAAAGAGGGAGCAATCCTTGTGCACAAGTCTCCTCCAATGATAGTGAAGTGTTGACTTTTGTCCCCCATGTGAGACAAAAAGCCTTTTCTTCTTATTTATGAAATAGGAATAATGCTTTATTTGTGCAACTTAGGATAAGAGGTAAGTGGGGATTTTTATTTAATAAAAGGGGGGGATTCCTTTTAATTAAATAAAGACTTAGGATAAGATGGTTAATCCATAGAATATAATCAAATAAATGATAGAATTAGGATTTGATCAAGAATATGCAATTGATGAATTTAGCAAATAATGCTAGAAAGGGGCTAATAGTCTAGGTGACCATTTTTGGGTGATTACATTTGCCCCTCTTTGACTAATGTGTGATTGATCTAGGAACACATTATGTCAAAGAATATATCAGCCAAGAAGGCAATAGATAGAGATTTGACTCCAAAGAATGAAGTGTAGAGAGATATCAAATCCTGCATGGTCAGCTTGGTAGCTATAGTACTGAATACTTAGGAAAGAGATGGGTAGTATCAGGACTCAAGGTGAGAACTAACATGTCAAGCACAATAGATAGATAGATTGATTAGAGAAAATGATAGTCAAGCATATGCTCTGGAGAATAGTTGATAGGATATATTTTCCCCCTCGAGATCAGAATCAAAATGAAGTAGAAGCAAGAGAACATGATCAAATCACCAGAAATCATAATCAAAGATAAAAGATAATAGAATAACCATCAAGTAGTGAAAAATATGCCCCAATTTGACTAGGTTTGACTAAGAAAGATATAAGATAAAGATAAAGTTAAAACCTCAAAGAGACAAAGTGAAGGAAATGAATGAAAGACTAGAAAGATGGAGAGAGATGGAGATGAAGATGCCCTAGCGAAGATCGAAGGATTAGGCCTCAAACAGTCAGCCAACTACGCAGAAGAAGAAGAAATTTGAAATGCAATTTTGACCAGTAAGATGAATGTAGATTTTGATTTCGATCTCAAATATGGAACCAAGACGTCAAAATTAGCCAGAGGTGCAATTTTCATGAAATTCTGAGATGTTTTGAAAATTAAGTCAAAAAGTCAAAATGCTATATAAGGGGTAAAAAGGTCATTTTCAAATTCATGTCTTATGTGAATTTTGAGAACTTTGAGAGATCCAAGAGAGACCATGGCTCAGAAGGCAGTGATTCCCATCCACACACATTGATTCGAGCATGGTCGGTTGCACAACCAGCCTCCTCAGTATGGTGCCCTGGTAAGTTTTCAAAAAAACTACCCGTTTGAGTCACTTTTTTACATTTAAAGCATGTTTTTTGAATTTCAAATTATAGTTTAGGGAAACATCATGTGATACTTTAAAAGTATCACACACCTGCTATATACTGTATCATGTGATGTTTTGTGGGGTCACAAAGTGTCACACTACTGTCCAGGAAAGTATCATGCGATCTTGGATGAAATGTCATGTGACATGGTGCGAATGATTGCATGAAGCAAGAGTATCGCACTACTATACAACAAAATATCACACGATATAATATCAAAAAATAGTGTCGCATCAGTATAATAAGAAGTATCGTATAACTTTCATTTGAGCAATAGAACATGTGCAGAGATAATTTTTACTTTTGAGATTACTTGTATTGATTTTAGACATCCATCATGGCATGTTCTGACATCTGGTTTGTGGGTTTATGGCTTGTAGGAGGTTCTACCGGTGCTCATTATCAGAGCACCGAGGGTGGTTGGGCTACGTTGCATCCAGGATCTAGATGATCTAGGTAGAGCAGAGTTGACTAGGATGGGTTTTGGCTACCTATTAGAGATGCCCCATATATGGGAAAACCATGGTTTGCTGACTGCACTAGTAGAGAGGTGGCATAGTGACCATAATACCTTTCACTTTTTGACTAGAGAGGCCACCATCACACTAGAGGATGTCTACCGGATCCTTCGTGTACCTAGCTATGGAGATGTGGTGAGCATAATCATGTTTGTAGAGATGTTCGTTAATGTAGTATTTTCATATGATGAAAACTGACATGATTTTGTGTTGGCACAAGTATACTATGATCAAACTCCCATAGAGGGGGGACAGGCCATCCAGGACCTCTTCCAGGATGTGACCATTATTGACAGACATCTCAGTTGGGACTGAATGATAGAGGAGTATGGTCAGGAGTATCCAGTACCATGCATCATGTGCTCCATAGTAGCACAAGCTCTGATCACGAATCGAAGTTAGAGAGGGTTCCCACTAGGCTGGGGTAGATTGGTCACAGACCTAGTGGCATCACCTCAATGGATGGCATGGGGACCATCCATCCTTGCAAATATGTATCATGAGCTTCATGAGATCGTATACAGGGATAGTCAATTATGGGCATGCGGGGCCATCCTGGCATAAATATGGGCATGGGAGCACATAGCCATTGTGCAACCACGAGTACAACCTGAGGAGTGGAGGACTCCCTATATCTATAGCTACATAGGATTCATCTCACAGCCACACAAAAAAGACATTACTTATTACAGGAGACTGTTGGATGAGCTGACATCATTTGAGTAGAGGCCGTACAGGCAGTGTGAGTAGTGGAGCAACAGGGATCGGGAGCTCGGGTATATGTTGTGCAGCTAACCACTACTAGGTAGGCATGCAGAGATCATAGAGCATTTTGTTATTACCCAAGTTTGGAGGTAGTTTGGGAGGCAGAAGAGAGTGGCAGTAGAGACTACCACATACTCCAGTGTTTGGGAGGAGGAGACACATTGATGGTTGTCGATGCTAGATTACCAACATGCAGTATAGGAGATAGTAGGGTTGCAATGGGAGTCATGGGAGTACCTACCAGACATGGCTGATGTAGGGGTAGATGTAGCATATATAGAAAAACATCAGAGGTGTCCATTCCCATGGTTCACAGTCCCAGACACACAACCATAGGAACAGGGCGGGGATGGAGATGATGGAGGAGACAAAGGTGGGGGGAGAGTAGAGAGAGGATAGGGATCTTGATTGGGTGGCCGTAGATAGTCACACCAACAGGTGGAGGAGAGTGAGGATGAGGAGGAGGAGGTACGACTAGTTCATGATCAGTGAGGATGAGTAGGAGCAGGCTACAGTTGGGGGAGGAGAGGATCTCTAGGATAGGATCTAGACCTTAGAGGCTGAGATATAGTAGATACGCACCATGATCACTATTTGTGATCAGTAGCTGATGGATGCATGGGATGAGATAGATCGGTGGGAGAGAGTGGCATGAGATGATGCTGCAGAGAGTCGGAGAGAGGCAGCACGGGCGATGTACTATCATGGTTTATATATATCAGCCATACTTGAGGGACAGCGAGCACTACTCTACTCTGAGAGGGTAGGTAGGTCAGATATGCAAGATGACATGATTGGACCATTGCCTCCACCATTACCTCCTCCATAGGAGGGGGGGATTTAGTCCTAGGTCTAGGGTTTTGATGTACAAAATATCTTTGAGACTTTATGCAGATTTTGGATCATTTGTATCATGATGTATATATATGAGATGACTGGATTTACGATGTATCTTGTGTTCTTGTCTCATTGTGATGGATGTTTCAGTTTGATTGTCTTGTTATATTACTCAAATGTATGATATATGCTTATAAATGCTCATGTATAGTTTCTCTCATGGATGTATGTTTAGTTCTCATGTTATGATATAGACTCATGTTTTTGAAAATGATCTTTTTATATAGATATGATGATAAGATTAACCCCTTGTGATGACAAGAATAGAAAATGATGTGATATGAAAGAAAAGGAGCGAGAGATATGATTGAGAAGAAGTGAAAGGTGAGCGCAGTTGATTGACAAGTCCATGAAAGATGAGAGGAGAGCTCTCTCCATATGCAAGATGCAAAACTAAACTAACATGAACCTAAGAATGTAGGCTACTATGAAAAGTGGTTTACTTGCAAGGTTACAAAGCTGTTAGACTCAAATAATCATCATCGAGCTTTATTGGTAGCATCACAAGATCATACAATATGTACTAGTATAACTATGGGTATATGAATATGATCTGTATTAGATAGGTATGTGGGAATCCCACCTAAGCATCAAAGACATGTAGGTCAAGATGACTAGTGTAGTGAGGTTCCCTAAGTTTAGTATAGCAAGATTATGCTCACATCGAGACACAAGAAAGTCAAGATGACTATAAGCATGCACTTGCAAAAAATAGTCAAGGATAATACATTGTAGATCCTCAGTGTCAAGTGTAACAAGCATAAATGCTCATGACAGTTAGGATCAACAAGATATACCCATAGGTAGAAAATAAATAAAACATGTCCTCATGCCCCCAGTCTTCTAGCTATGCATCATAGAAAAATATTAGGGAGAGAACACTCATCAAAAGAAATCATCATAGATAGCACACAAAAAAATACAGTCAAGCAAGTCTTAGTGAGTCAAGTATTTAAGTGCGTGTGTGTAGGTCATAGAGTCAAACTTTGAGTATTGCATCTATTGGTGAGAAATATCGTATCATTAGACCACAAGTAGTATATCTGATAAGTGTTGAGAAACACTTGACACTAGGGAAGTGTTGAAAAATACAGTTGGGAAGCATTAAGAAACACTATTTGAACCATGTTGCCCAAGAAACCTCGACACACAAAGAGACCCAATATAAGCTAAAACAACGTATGCCCCTGAGACTAAGACAAGAGTAAATTCTAGGCTAGGAGAGACAAAGCGAGAAGTGGAGTGAAGGAGCGCCACGCAAGACTGATATACATAAGTGCAAGGGCCCCAAGCTATGCCTGTTTCCAAGTTTTCACCACTTGGCAAATTTTTTTAGGACTTTTTATATTTTTTTTTGTATTTTTGCTACCAAGGTGCCTATTTGCAAGTTTTCACGAAGGCACTTTTTCTATTTTTTTGATTTTTTTGGTGAGACATCAAAGTGCCTGTTGCTAGGTTTTCACTAGGATGCTCTTTTTTCAGGACTTTATATGCTTTTTAGGATTTTTCAGCATCATATATGATTTTTTTTGGAATTTTTTCAGGATCAATAAGATATATACAAAGAGCTCAAGAACCTTATGCATAGAACTTCTTCAGATGTAGAAAATTGATAGGTTCGACAAAATATTCTCCCTCAGGTGTAGATAACTAATAGGCCCCAGACCCAAATGCTACAGCGATGATGTAAGACCCTAACCAATTTGGCTCAAAATTTCCTTTCTGCTCCCTATTCTGCTGATTGTTGGGATTTTCTCTTAGGACTAATTCACCCACTTGGAACTCTCTAGGATGAACCTTCTTATTATAGGTAGCATACATCCTCTTCTAATAAGTGCACATATGATCAAAGGTGGCTTTGCGACATTCCTCCAAAGTAGTAAGCTCGTGAACCCTCATGGCCCTATGGTCTTCATCAGTGATCAAACCATGTAAAGAGACTCTCAGTGATGGTATTTCGACCTCTAATGGTAAGACAACCTCAGAACCATAGACTAAGGAAAAAGGTGTGGCACCTGTAGGAGTGCAAATAGAAGTTCTCTAAGCCCATAGTGCAGGATTGATATGCAGATGCCAATCCTTGCCTGATTTGTGCACTGTTCTATGAAGGATTTTCAACAATGTTTTGTTCGAGGCCTCAACTTGGCCGTTCCCTTGAGGGTAGTAAAAAGAAGACCAATGTTGTTTAATTTTGAACTTTTTGCACAATTGTTTTAGGTCTTTATTCTTGAACTGGTCACCATTATCTGTGACTATGGAAGAAGGAATACCATAGCGACAAATGATGTGATTCAAGATAAATAAGGCAACATGTTTTCCTGTAGCTGCAGATAGTGGGACAGCTTCAACCCATTGGGTAAAATATATAGTTGCTGTAATAATGAACTTATGCCCACTTGAAGAACTAGGATGAATCTTGCCTACCAAGTCAAAGGCCCATTGCTAAAATGGCCAGTATGTAATAGAGGGAATAAGCTTGCGTCTAGGAGCATGAATGAGATTCCCATGTAGTTGACATTTCTTGCAAGACTTGGCATATCAAATAGCGCCAGCTTGCATAGTAGGCCAATAGTAACCAACCCTAAGCAATTTCTAAGCTAATGCAAGGCCATTAGAGTGTGAACCACATATGCCATTGTGGACTTTAGCTAGCACTTTTTTGACTCCTCTATTTCTAGACACCTAAGGAGAGTTCCATCTAGACCCTTCCTATGCAAGTCACCAGAGACGAGGGTAAAATGTGAGGCATTGCGGATGAGTTGGTGCTTCTCATTTCACGTGAGATTTTTAGGAATAATCTAATCTTAGAGGTAGGAAAATATAGTAGCATAGCGGGATGAGTCATGACCTGACACAATCATCAGGGGAATCATAGGCGGGATGACATAACTCTTCCACTAGGAACTCAAAGCGTGACTAATGTTCTTCCAATTATAGAATGGATGCCAAAGTAGCCATGTCATCAGTAGCCTTGTTCTCAGCTCTAGGAATTTGTTGGAATGTAATAGATGTGAAATAATTCCTAAGCAAGTCTATCATCTTCTTGTAGGGAATCAACTTGTCATCCTTTGTCTGGTAATCATTGTTTACTTGATTTATGACAAGCAATGAATCTTCAAAGATATGCAATTATGTAATCCTCCATTCTAGGGAAATCTTAACACCATTGAGAAGGGCCTCATATTCAGCTACATTATTGGTGCATGGAAAGAGAAGCTTATAAGATTTAGGAATTGTATAGCCATGAGGTGTAACAAATAAGATTCCAGCACCAACACCATTCTATGTATGAGAACCATCAAAGAACATTTTCCATGTACGCCCTGTGACATTCATGATTGAAGCATCTGGGAAGTCTATGTGAAGAGGAGCATCATCAGTTAGAGGAAATTTGGCCAATTGATCCATGATTTCTTGTCCTTTAAAGAATCAACATCCATTTAGCAAGTCGTCCAGTAAGCACAACTTTACTTAAGAGGTACTTTAAAGGATCAATTTTGGCAATCAGCTGCGTGGTATGTGCAAGAGTGTAATGTCTAAGTTTTTGGGATGCAAACACTACTACTAGACAAGCTTTCTCGATGTTGGTATAATTGAGCTCATAAGCAACCAAGGTGTGACTAATGTAATAGATAGCTCGTTCTTTGCCCATATCATCTTGCTATGCAAGAAGAGCTCCTAAAGAATTTTCTGTGGTAGATATGTAGAGTATCAAAGGTTTCCCTTGGATAGGTTTCCAAGGGATTATCTTAGGAGACTTCTTTGTTCCCAAGTTGATTGGCTGTGTAGGTTCTATCAGAATTGAAGATCTTTCCTAGAAGTAGCTGGGCAGACTACCAAGTACCTCATCCTCGGGTGCCTTGGAGAGGTTTTCACCCTTAGATACATCTTTATTTTTACTATTTTGAGGTTTGGACACTACTTTTCCATCTGACCATTTATTTTTTCTTTTGATTTTATGATTGAGGTACTTGATATATGATTCTATTATATTTGTTGCTGGTTCGCTGGTGGAAGAGGTGAAAGGTTCAATGGAATTAAGGTAACAAGCAATCTCATAGTCATTTTGGAAGGAAGGCAATGTAGGTCTTTGATCCTGGGCGGACCAGTCTATGAGATCTGAGTGCATGAGAGGAAGTGAAATGATAGGTTCAAGGGTATTGATGCGAGAGATATCATCTCTGGTGATGAGAGAAGTCGAGCCTATAGGGTAAGCTCCAAAAGTATCAAGATATAGATTTGGCATAGAAGAACTAGCGTGGTTCACTAAAGTAATACGTGGATTAAACTCATTAGACCCTACATGAGACTCATCAATTACGTCAGTTTGGGCACTATAAGTATGAACCACATCAACTTCCATATCCACTGTGGAAGATTGGCCTGAAAGAGTGTCCCATTCATACTCATGTGAATCTATCATTGAAATTCTACTGGCATGTTTGCACCAAGAAGGTTTAGGGCATTTAGAAGTAGAGGCACCCATGCCATTGTGTGTGAGATCTCCTCTTTTGAGTAACAATAGAATATTTCTATGTTGTCTATCTTTGAGGTCAAATTCATTATGCACATTGTTTCTAGATGTAGATTCTTCCACTGTGTCATCATTAGGTGTGCCTTCTTCTCCCCAAAGGAGTGAAGTAGAAGGGACACTATCTCCCCTTTGGGCCATAGTGTATAGTGGTGATTCATCCATATCTATATCTGAGTCACTGATCATGGGAGTAGTTTTGGAACATTCAGGGGGATCATCTTCAGCATCGTATCCTAGACCCGTGGTATCCTTAGAGTGTCGACCATTAGTATGACTCAAAGGTTCAACTAGAGTGTGTCCATTATTACTTAAAGGTCCTTGACCTTGATAGCCCATTTTTTGTAAGAATGTGTAGCCTTTTCCATAGTGTTTAGGGGAGATGGGAGTAGCAACCGTCATACTGTCTTCTTCTTCTCTATAGATCCAATCTCTAACAACTTGTTCTTCTTTTTCTACCTCTAAGGGTACAGATGCCTGAACAAAGGTACCAAAAACCATCATGGAAAAAGTGGAAGGCTTCATCTAGTCTGAAGGTCTACCATATGACTTAGGAGAGATAGGCAGAGCAACAATAGAATCCAATGTGTATTCACCTACACCAATACTCATCATTTTTAATTTCTATTTAGCAGCAACCAAGGATGCACTAGGATCATGAGAAGATTTATTGTGAGGGACAAACATTTCAAGGATAGTGAGAGTATTAATAGAAATAACATTGTCCCCAGGAATCATAATTTCAACTCCATTGTATGGAAATTTGATGCATTGATGGTATGTAGAAGGGACAACTTACATGTCATGGATCCAAGGATGACCCAGAAGCATGTTGTAGGTGAGTGGGATGTCTAATACTTGAAACATAATATATTTCATAGTTGGACCCACTTTGACAGGCATCACAATGAGACCCTTTGAAGACCTCTCCACTTCATCGTATGCTTTGATAGTGATCTTTTGTCTAGGATCTACAGCAAATTCGGACAATCTAAATTGTTGCACAACATGAAAGGAAACAATATTCAACCCAACACCATTGTCTATCATGACTCGGTGGACTCGAGTATGGTAGACTAGGACCTCGATATGTAAAGCAAGATTATGTGGGTGGCTAAGGGACGTGTCATCCTCTGCAGAAAATGAGAGATGGTGATGAGATGAGATATGATTGACCATATCCTGGAACTTATCTGGATCAATGTTATTAGGGACATTTTGTATGTGGAGAGCATTTTCAAGGATCTCTTTGTGCAAGGGGGATAGCTCAAGCAACTAAAAAATGGATATTTGGGCTGGTGTTCTTTGTAATTGGTGAAAAAGATCATAGCTAGATGTGGCTAAAGGAGCCACTTGCTTAGAAGAAGAGGCTTGTTTGGGATTGTGAGTAGTTCGAAGGACAATTTTGGCTTGCCCCCTAGTAACAGCATTCAGTGTCTCACTTCGGGAAGATGAACCATCAAGTGTTTGCAAGATCAACTTAGGCACATCATGATTGTTGTCACCATTACCTTGAGATCTCATCATGAAAAAACTCTCAATGGGCTCTACCATGTTGATCACATTCATATTTCCATTGTTCGTATATGTATAATTGATCTTGGCATCATGATTTTTCTTGTTCGCTTGAGAGGACTCCCTTTTCATACTCAGGTAGAGGGGTTTTGAAGGCCTTGTGATCAGAATTCTTAACCAAGCCATCTATGAGAACTATAGCCCCATCAATAAGATCTTGAATAGCATCTTTGAGCTTAAAACAATTATCCATGTTGTGTCCCTTACTTCTGTGGTAATTGTAGAAATGATCCTCTTTCCATCAATTAGGCTTAACTGGTGGGTTGAAGGGATGAGAATTGTTAGGAAGCATAAGATACTTGTTAGCAACCAATGTCTTGAGAATCATGTCATAAGGTTCAGCCAACTTGGTGTAGACTCATCGTTGATATGTCTTCTTGGGTTTGTCTACATATTGAGGTTTGGATGCACCTTGAGTATTGACAGCCTCTTGTTGTTTAGCTGCATAGATAGCATTGGAGAGGTGAAAAGTGGGCTCTTTAGCTTTAGGAACATCCACAACCCCATCATTGACAACATACTTGTTTTTGTTCTAGGGTTTATTTTTGTCCTTTCCATTACCTCCGGTATCTTTGTTGATGATAATATCCCCTTTCCATATGGAAACATCCTCAATATGGTATGCACTTTCAACCATGTCATTGAAAGAGGAAAATAGTTGTTTCCTTAGATCATAATATAATTCAGGCACAAGACTATTGACAAATATGTCAATCTTTTCCCTCTTGGGTAGTTGAAGAGGATATCTAGAATATAATGATCTCCAACATTGAAAGTAGGTAGCAAATGGTTCGCCTTGATTTTTCCTGAGAGCACTTAGATCTATCATGGTAATGGGTACTGGATGTTGTATGAATAATGTTGAGTGAAATGCCTAGGCAACTCATCAAAGGTCTTGAGAGGAGGTGTCAATTTCATGAACCATTTGAGAGCTTGTCTCCTTAAACTCCTAGGGAACAACCGTAGTAGAAATGTGTCCTCATGAAGGAAGTCCATGCTAAGAGTCTAAAAATGATGCACATGGTCATGGGGATCACCATTTCCATCATACTTATCATATTTGGGAGCCTCAATATCCCTAGGAAACGGGACCATTTATAGACTCCTATCGAAGGGAAGAGCACAAATAGATTCTACAAAAGAGACCTTTGGAGGTTCCTTTTCTATTGCAAGTTGGGCAAGATGTTGATTCATTCATTACAATTCATCTCTAAGGATTTCCAATTTGGTCAGCACTCTCTCTTGAATGATTTGTTGAACATCATAACCAGGAGGGAGCTTGTATCCTCTAGAAGTCATGTATTGAAAGTATTGATCTCCATTATGCTCTAAAAGTTTGTGCATCAAATGTTGGGCAGCCTCATCTTGTTCAAACCTCATAAGTTCTTCAATAGAAATGTCATCATTGGCCTCTTCCTCATGATGAGAGGGAGGAGGTCTAGGAGGTGAAGAAGGTGCGGCAAAAGTTCATCTTGGAGGAGACCTTGGTGGCGTATTATTACCATGATTGCCACTAGTACCAAAAGGAGGTCTATTTTCATAACCACTAGTCTCGGGTTGCTCATGAGACATCCCTCTTGAAGTCATGCACCTAGCAACATCCATTAAGCTTTTATTATACTCTTTATCTAGGCGTGCTTGGTTGTCTCTATGCTCAAAGTGTTCTTGCAAATGGTGATATTTCTCTTGTTCACTCATAGTAAGTGAGACACTGTCCGTGCTTTTGGGGGTCTTGAATGCAGAAAAGAGGAAGCCTCCTTTATACCATGGGGTGACCTTGGAATCCTTGGAGTCCTCAAATTTTCTAGAACTATCATCACTAATTGGCGCTTGTGAGAATCTTGTAGGAGAGGGTAACTGCGTATAGTTGAATGGAGGGTGACTCCCTTGCTCAAATTGAAACCGAGTTGTAACCGGCATGAAAAGAAATGTTGTTTGACTAATAGAACGAGGCAAAGTTTCTTAGATTTTGAGATGATCAAAGCCAATAAAGATCACTTGTCGAGATAGAACAATAGAGATGGCTTGTCAAAGATGCTCAAGAATTTACAATAGTCAATTGACTCAAGCCAAGATATGAGCAAGAAGTTCGATTAGCAAGTAGCTAGAGAGGTAACCGAAGTGTGACAAGTGATCAAAAGTAGCATTTGATAGGCTCAAACCCAATAATTTTAACTCATCCTTCTCAGTCTAGAACAAACCTAAACATGCAAGTAACAGACCAGATTTAGGTAAGAATAGGAAAGGACACTCTAAGACAAACTAAGATTTAAATTTGACAACTTTGGATAGCAGACAACAGTAAGACAACAAAATAATTATGTGCGATAGTTCATAGGATAGCAGGATGACACAATTTGGTAAGATGATATTTCACACAGAGTTGTGCGATAGTAACCAGGTAGTTGATATGATATAATGTATAAGGCTCAGGTGATACAAGTTCAACAATGAAGTATCACATGATAATATCCCACAAATGGTATGATGATTGTTCAGTATCATACGATGTTTGACCAATGAACATGTAAGACTTAGTTTTGAAGGTAATTCAATCAATGTTGCAGTTTGATAAGTTCAATTTCTCATTTTGGAATGCAATAACAACAAAAACTAGACAGGTTTACAAATAGTAAGTGATCAAACGTGTCATAAAACACTTGAACAAGGGAAAAAGAAACCTTGCTAAGACATGCACTTGGGATATCAAAAAAAAAAATCCTATGAACACTACCGTGATGTTTGATGTTCGAGAACATTTGCATGGGTAGATCACAATGAAGACAATTCAAGCACTTGCTAGCCTAGAAAGACAAAGGCTCAATACTCAACAACTTAGCCCACACTTGATGTCCCATTGCCTCAAACAAAGTGGTTGCCAACAATAGATATTGGATTTGTCATGGAAGTGCCAATGACACAACCAAAGGAACACAGATGGTGATTTTAAAATCTTGGGGTGATCCAGGTTAGTCCACTAGGATTGATCCTTGCACCAAGATGTTGAGCAGAAAAATCGGGTAGCTTCTATCTAAGGTTTGTAGTAAGGGCTTCCGTTCACAATACTCCTCTTGCTCCCTGAAGGAACTCCTTACCTTGCAGCAAGTAATGGACCTCATGACCACAAGAGTACCTTAAGCATTCTTGCCTAGCATTTTCCTCATGGTCACAATCCCACAAGTACTCACACTAAGCGAAGATAAGTACTATGTCTACCAAGGTTTTGTGTCCTTAATAGCCTTGAGTTTATAGTGGGTCAGAATAGCTAGGTATTAGCTTGTCCCCACTTGGGTCGTTCCTCTTGATTGCTCAAGAGCAAGCCACCTAAAGGATTCTAAACTAGAAAAGAAGCAAATCAACCTTTGAGGTTCAAGATTTCTGGTTCACCTCAAGGGGGAAGAGAATAATGTCCTATCTCAAAAGCCTTTCCCAAACACACCAAGAAATGTTCAATTAACCCTCTTGCTTTCAAAATCTAGAGGTGGGTCAAGATTTTTGGTTCACCACAAGGATGAAGAGCATACTCTCCTACCACCAAAAGACTCCTATGACAAGATATTAAGTGCCTAAGAAAAACAAACTAGTATAATGCTGCACTTAAAAGATTAAGATATTTATGCTTTGGACAACCCTGCAAGAAAGATTAGTAGCCTTTATGCATTTGAAGCTTTGACATACGTTCTTTTAGCAATTTATGCAAGCAACTTAGGGTGCACCTACAAGAACAACTCATTAGGCCCACAAAGGTTAGCAAAACTAGGTGAAATCTGAAAATGAATCTCTTTCCTAACACAGTAAATCAAAACTAGAAAGAAAAAAAAACCAAATCTTGCAAAGAAAGAACCAAAAAAAGTCACTTTCAGGTCTGGGTGACAGTTTCTACTAGCAGAGTTTCACACAATACTTTGCAATATATAGGTGCGATATTTCTATTTGGTGCAATAGTTTTCACTACACCAGACGACAGAGTATTATAGAGTAGTGCGATAGAGTCCTGTATGGGCGCATGATACTATTGAGTGGAAAACTATCACATGGCTATGTAAACAACTATCGTATGATAATTAGAAAATGTCACACGATGCTTTGTCAGAGAATTCAAAATAACAGCTGAAACAACAAGATGAATGAGATGAAAAAAAGCAGAAATGCATGAAAAGAAAAGGCAAAATAGAGCTGTTTTGCCCCATGGTGGGCGCCAAAAATGTACACTAAAAATGTGCACTTCTCTAAGCCATTGATTCCAAGAGCATCCATGAATTGGAAGACTTGAAAAGCAACCTAGAGCTCCCTAGGCATGGAGTGCAAGGGTGTTAAGAGGGCTCTCAACTAGAGCTATTGAGCATGCAACCTTGCTAGTAAACCATGCAATGGGAGATTCAAAGAGACGAGGGAAAGAATGCCAATATCTTCAAGAATCATAAATGAGAATGCAATACAAGTTATGCTAGTATGAGAATGAAACTAAACTATGAAGATGAGAATGTTACAAGCCATTACTAATTAAGCTATGTGAACTAAGCTACAACTTGAAAGGAAACTAAGTTAAGAATGCTATGAAAGAAACTAAGCTACAATGCAAGTATGAAGACTAGAATGCAACAAGATCTCCAAGAGCTCCAATGTCACCAAGAAAACCTACAGCACAACATTAGTATCAAGAGTGGGATCCCTAGAATGAGAAAAGAGCTCTCCTTTTAAAGATAAATGAACCATGGAGATTAAGAGGCAAAAGATTTGATCAAGGGTGGAGTTTGAAAGAGGGAGAAATCCTTGTGCACAAGTCTCCTCCAATGATAGTGAAGTGTTGACTTTTGTCCCCCATGTGAGACAAAAAGCCTTTTCTTCTTATTTATGAAATAGGAATAATGCTTTATTTGTGCAACTTAGGATAAGAGGTAAATGGAGCTTTTTATTTAATAAAAGGGGGGGGGGGGGGGATTCCTTTTAATTAAATAAAGACTTAGGATAAGATGGTTAATCCATAGAATATAATTGAATAAATGATAGAATTAGGATTTGATCAAGAATAAGCAATTGATAAATTTAGCAAATAATGCTAGAAAGGGGCTAATAGTCTAGGTGACCATTTTTGGGTGATTACAGCCTAAAATTTCCATTTCAAAATAATAATATATAGGTAGGGGTCTTATGGAGGGGGCTACAGATCTATTTTTTAGGTACATGAGCTCTCATGAGATTTTTTTTTGGGGGCTGCAAGATTATTTGGAATCTTTTTGTCCAAAATAGGAGCTCCTCCTATTTAGGCCTCTAAATTTGATCAGATGAAAATGGGTTGGGGTTGGAAATTGCTTGTATGCAAATTAGATGTCTAACTACTATAAATGATAAATTAACTATTCTAAGATTAATAAATCTAACTAATTATCAAACAACAATGAAGAATACAATTAAAAATGAAGCTAAAACAAGGTTTTACCTTCACCTACCATGTAGCTTGTCTCCATTGCCCTCTTATGCTCTGATTTCTTGGATGTGTTGAGCTCTTAGATTTCCAATTTGAAGCTCCTTTGCCCAAGATGATACCAAATTGTGGAGATTGAATGATTGAATGCAAAACTAAATCTTAATTATGCAAATGAGATGATGATAGTGTGGATGCTTCACAAAATGATATGAATATGCTTGATAATGAGTGCTTGGATGCTTGATTGCTTGATTGCCTATTGCTTGAATGCTTGATTGCTAAAAATACCTATGAGCTATTAGCTCTCAAAGGGGAAATGAGGCTCTTTTTATAGATTTTTGGAGGATCTAGGCCTAGGTGGCACAATCCTACGGTTGAGAATGAAAGGTGGAAGATCTTAGGGCTAGGATTGACTTGGTTGAAGGAGTTGAGGGAAAGGGGGATGTAGTTGGAATGTGAGAGGAAGAATAGGGATGATGTTCCTCTCACATTGACATGGAGGAGAACAAGGTGGAAGGGAAAGACACATGTCAAGTGTCTCACAAAGACCCAAGAGAGAAAGAGGGAGAGACCTTTTCCTCATGAGCACTCTTTGTACAAGTGTCTCATGAGTCACCTTTGACCCTTAGAGGTGGCTTGAGAAGCCCCTTAGGAATAGGGCATGTCTCTTGACTTGGTTTAGGAAAGGACATGTGGTCATGAGACCAAGTCTTATGAGGCCACATAGCCTTTAAGAATAGGACATGTGTGGGTGAGGATAATTACCAATAAATAATTAATAATAATTATTTATTTTAGCCAAAGTGATGTGTCAGGTGACTAGGTAGGTGAGGTGGACTAGGGGACTTAGTCATATTTAGGTGATTATGTATTTAATTAAATCACTTTAATAAGACTAATTAGCAGACTTAGGATAGAGGAATAGACTATAGTGAATTTACTAAATAAATTGAATAATCTATTTAATAAATAGAGGAAATAATTATTAATTAAATAATAAATATTTAATTAATTTATCAAGTCAATATCAATTAACTAATAAATATTTAATTAATTAATGAAGCCATTTTTAAGTGTACATTTTGCCCCTCTTTGAAATAATGTGTGTGTCACATTGTTTCAAAGAAAATTTCAAGTATTTTGCCCCTGCCCCAGACAATGTCTGAGATGACCTATGCATGCCCCCTCGAGAGATTGATTAACTAAAAAGATTTATTTAAATTTGATTTATTGTGTTTTTTTTTTCAAAGTTAGATAATCAATCTCACGAAAGAAACAGGAGAAAAGATGGGTGAAAACAGGGTGAAATGGAAGAAAAATGGGTAATATGGTCCACAGGCTATAAATAGGGCAAAGGGGTCCACAATAGGCTCATTGTGCACACTTGTCATTTGGAGATCAGAGCATGAGAGAGAGAGAAGAGAAGAGCTACCAGGATGCCATTTCTGTTGTCAGATCACTGCTTCAAGAGGGCCAGATGCTTTCAGTGACCACCCGATTCGGGTGAGCTGGTAGGTGATTCGATCCTGTTTGTCAATTTTGATTTCCAACATGATAGAGTAGGATTTAGCATATGTAAGATAGGTTAAATCATAGGTTAGTTTTTTAGAAAAATTGTGTTCTTGGGTGGCAAACAAATGTGCCGTTGCAGCACATGAATGCGTAGCAACTTGCAACGTTTGCGCAGAAAATCAAAACTTTTGCGCATTCATTTAGGGTAGCTGCGCATGCATATTAGAGGAAATGTTTTGATGCACAAATGTTTATTAAAAGTGCGTATAGGTTCTTGCTGCGCATTTGTTGTGAATTTTTGCACACATGTGCAATAAATCTATGCATGTATGAAAAACTGCGCAAATGTTAAAGGATACTACGCATGCATTTTTCTATGCTGCGCATTTGTTTTATGGATAGAATTCAGTCAAATTAGAAAGTCAATTAGGTCAAACTAGATGTCTATAAGCCACTTTGATCTTTTAGTGATTAAAGTTGATCGATTTGGTCAAGATAGGCAACATTGTAGCATGGTTGCTAGTTAACTAGTCTTGATGCTAGATGATTGATAAAAATCATCTGTTAAAACACGTGATAAAACATGTTTGTAGTTGATATAATAGGATAGATAGATGTTGTAGATCAGTTTATCAAAATTTGATAGCTTGATTTTGTTTGATTTGGATAGGAGGCTATTATTGATATTCTGATGTCACGGGAGAGATATCCCATCACACAAAATCTGAGACCAACACTGTCAGAGACTGACAGACTGCTGATTGGTGCATCTGGCTTGTATCATGTTATTTACACACCCAAAATTAGGGTGAACTAGAATATGATGATGGCATTGGCAGAGCGGTGGCACTCAGAGATGAGTACCTTCCATCTTTTGACAGGGGAGATGACAGTCACACTGGAGGATGTACATCGCATCCTTTGGCTACCTATCATAGGGGAATTAGTACATTATGATTGGCATGATGGAGTGACAGAGTGCAGAGCTGTCTTTGGTGATGATGATATTGATGAGGACGAGATCAACTGGGAGGACATGGTGGACCTATATGAGCCTCTACTAGTAGTACTAGCAAGAGTGATTGGGGGTTTCGTATGCCCTGATCAGAGATCACACGACCAGTAGCCATTAGATTCTGCAGCGCAGGATAGCCTAATATCCATTTATATTCATCATTTTTGTCTCAAGCAAAATTGGGACATTTAGAGTTCTATAAATATACCTTTGATACACTTGATATAGTGACATGGAGGCCTTACCTAGGATGTGAGCCCTAGGATGATGAGCAACAATTGGGATTTTTCTTTGAGTCATGATGGCTTATAGGGTGGATGCCCTTCATTCTGGAGAGACAGTTGGTTAGTCAGGTTCTGCGCCAATTTGGCAGGATCCAAGACATGCCTTAGGGAGTTATGGAGTTCGCTAGGACTCATCAGGAGAGACGGGACTAGGGGCCCATGGCTTCATTTGATGTTGCGAGACAGGAGTTTTTGGACATGCCATTTCAGGCATGGACTATGAGACAGGGTGTTGTAGACCTTGGTATGACTGCTGATCTAGAGTAGTTCCTTAGAGACTTTCTAGTTCCACGCTTGACTGATCTGGTAGCTATGCCACCAGAGAGGGATCCAGCAGATAGATGCCGTGGGTGAGATAGGTGGGGACAAGGGAGAGGAGATGATGGTGATGGTGGAGGAGGTGATGGAGGAGATGGAGGAGATGGAGGGAGAGGGGATAGGGCTAGACCACGGATGAGAAGATGTGGTGTGAGGCAAAGGGTTTTGATGCCACCTCTAGCTAGACAGGGATGGAGACAGCCTCTAACATAGCCAGCAGTAGGAGCTCCACTATAGGTACCAGTAGTACCGGTACAAATACTAGCTGCCCGAGTACAGGGAGCAGCTATACAAGATGATGCAGATATTTTATTAGCTCAGGGTGGAGTAATACATGGTGGACAGATCCCTGATGATGAGTAGGATATACCGATGGCTGACGTGGATGCTCAGGAGGAGCCAGTAGAGATGGACATCAGGGGACAGGATCCCTATTTATAGAGAGATGCTGTGGTGGAGGAGGATCTTGATATTGACTCATTGCTAGTCCAACTAGCAATGACACAGGTGCAGGCAGACCATGTTCTTGGTTTGGAGAGGCAGATTGAGAGGCTAGAGAGCCAGATGGGACTACTGAGACATGAGTAGGATGCGGCTATTGAGAGAATCGGGGAGTCAGCGATGTTATTAGATGAGCTACAATGCATAGAGGATTTGAGTCCCCATGGAGATAGCTTGAGAGCCATGATACATGCTGAGAAGGAGATATCCTACTGGTGAGAGGCTTATAGATAGGTGGTCCCAAGGGATCAATGGATTAGGAGCTATAGAGAGATCTCAGTGGCTATTAGGACTGTGGTTCATGATAGAGAGGCACCAACTGGTAGTGGAGGTGTATCATCATGCCCTCCGAGAGCACCGACAGGTTTAGGAGATCAGGGCAGATCCTTAGGATCAGGTGGTTTAGCAGCACGGGGCCTTATTGCATCTTGTAGATAGAGACAAATAGAGTCTAGAGGCAGTAGATCATAGATCATTAAGAGATCATTGTATACATGATTGTATCATGTTATCATTGTATCATTATATTTTTGACTTGATGGACACTGAATTTTGACACATTGTTATGTTTCTTTATATCATTGGACATTTGGACTGTTTTATTGTATTTGATGGACTTTATATGGTTGGACTCTATATGATGGACTATATATATACAGTGATGCAGTTCTATCATGATTTACTTTGATGATTTTATATACATGTGTGTATTGACATATGCAGGATGTGATGTTTTACTTTAATATGCATAGAATGTATATCCTAGAATGCTTAATGATTTATTCTCCATTTGATGCTTAATGGTTAATGATTGAATATATGATGTTAATATACATGCATGTCATAAATGAGTTTTCTCTTATACAATGCTATGTGATTACTAATGAAATGATGTAATAAACAATGTGGATAATGGCTAATGAATGGACATAAATAAATGATATAAATGAATGATGATTTGAAATACATGCAATGGATAATAAATGAATGATGTAAAATGCATATAATGGATAATAAATGATGGTCTTCATTCAAATGACTAAAAGATAACAATTGACATCATAATGAAAAGATAATGAAATGTTATGGAATTTACACATGTGAAACATACATGTAAGATAAATGGATAATATACAAATGAACACAACTAATGAAGATAACATATGACCTAAATGAACTAATTAAATGTTTGTGAGATGCAAGGTGAAAACTCAATATTTTTGTTGTCCAAGTGTCCTCAACTTAAATAAAATGTATCTGACACAAGAAGAATGGACTAGGAGAATAGATAACCTACAAATCCCTATAAAAGGAGCACTGATATGCAAGTCGTGAACTGTTTAAATGAAATGCAATATGAAATGAGTATATCTCCACAACTTCATGTAACATATTAGAACTTCATAATAACTGGAATTTGATTTTCATCATTGAGCTCTTTATGTTGCAAGGAAATGCAAGCATCATGGTATAATTAAACCAGGATGATTTGAGCACGTCTTGCATGGAGTTTAATGTAGCAAACTTGTCAAGCATCTAGTTATAATTGAACCGAGATGACTTGAGTTTTGTTGGCATAATAGACAAGGAATATTCCCCCCTCCATCGGGGAACAAATATTTGGAGTCGAGGTATGTGCTGGTGTATCACTATTTATTAATAGCATTTGTAGAACAACATGATTTGTATGTTGTCAATACTATTAAATTGATGAAGGCACTTATGCACAGACACCCCAACTATTTATTCCTTTGACTTCATTGGAAAATATCCCACAAACAACAATCAAAGAAAATACCATGCCCCATCCTAGCTATCCTAATCAATGACATATGGGAGTTTCAAAATCATGTCAAAGATATCACAAAATAGCATAGGAAACATGATAACAATGAAATCCAGATATGAATGCATAATCTACAACAAATCATTCTAACATGCCTACCATGAATATACATTTCTTTTGCCAAAAGATAGTGTAAGGTATAGTAATGAGTTCAATTGATGATGATGTATAGTCAAGAATCGATAGATAAGTAGCCATGTTTCGAAGGATAGATTACAAATTTTGATTCATCATAAAGATATCATTGTGAAAGAATGTTTGATTGTGTTTGCTTGTTTGGTGAAAATACTCCATTCTATCCTCTAAGAGTGATGACTATCATAGATCCACTTCCTGAACTAGGTCGAGGACATGCCCCCAGCTAGGTGATGGACTGACTTATTATGGATGAAGAAGGATGCAACAAGATGATGACTAAGACCATGAAAAATGATCAAGCTATGGTGGGGTTTTATTATGGGTAGATACAATGGATGGTGTATGAATTGGCTATTTTATTATGATATGTACATGGCGGGAATGGGGACTAACTAGCCATTTTATTATGGATATATACAATGAACGGACACACTAGAAGAATCCTAATAGATAAAGGAGCTAACTTGATACACATGGCGCCTGTTTCCAAGTTTTCACCACATGCTTTTATTGCAATTTTCTTTTGATTTTTTTGTATTTTTATGATTTTTTTGAATTTACAGAATATATACATAGCCCTTGCATTGGGATTTCAAGGATAGAACTTCTTGATATGTATGCTGTTAAGAGGTTCATCCAAAGGATCTCCCTTAGGTGTGGACAATTGATAAGCCTTGGAACCATAAACTACTATAACTACAAAAGGACCTAACCAATTGGGTTTGAACTTGCCCTTCTTCTCACGATGCAATTGATTCTTTGGATTTTCTCGAAGGACTAGGTCACCCAGCTGAAAGTCTCTAATCTTTACCTTGCTGTTATACTGACAAGACATATGTTGCTGATAGACTTTCAAATGATCATAAGCTCTCTTAAAACGTTCATCCAGTAGCTCTAGTTCAGCCAACTGTGCAACTCTATAGTCTTCATTAGGAATCAAATCTTTAAGAGTGACACGAAGTGATGGCAACTTGACCTCGAGGGGCAGGACTACTTCAGATCCATAGACAAGGGAATATGGGGTGGCTCCAGTGGGAGTACAAATGGAAGTACGGTAAGCCCATAAGGATGGATTTAGTTGGATATGCCAGTAATGGCCAACGTCATTGACAATCTTTTGTAGGATTTTAACAATAGTTTTATTTGACACCTCAACTTGGCCGTTTCCTTGGGGATAGTATATGGTGGAATAGTTATGGGTGATATGGAATTTTGCGCACAGTTCATCCATGTCCTGATTTTGAAATTATTTCCCATGATCAGTAATGAGATACATAGGTATACCATATCTACAAATAATATAATTTAAGATAAACATAGACACTTGTTTCCCTATGGCGGTAATCAATGGAACAACCTCAATCCATTTAGTAAAATACTTGGTTGCAGTGATAATCCATTTGTGGCCATTGGAAGATGGAGGGTTGATAGCACCCACGAAGTCGAGTCCCCACCGACTGAATGGCAAGGTAGTTGTAAAAGGATGTAAATCTTGTGCTGTAGCATGAATAAGGTTTCCATGTATCTGACATTTCTTGCATGCCCTATCAAAATGAAAGGAATCTGTTTCCATGGTAGGCCAATAATAACCCATACGTATGAGTTTCTTAGCCAAAGAGGGACCACTCGAATGTGTCCCACAAATACCCTCATGTATGTCTCGCATGGCAGTTTGAGCTTCATCATGCTTGAGACATCAGAGGAGAGTACCATCAAGACCTCGCCGATAAAGGGTGTCAGATATGAGGACATAGCAGGAGGCTTGGCGGAGAAAAGTTCATTTTTGATTTCGAGATAAGTTAGGGGGTAGGATGTCATTTTTCAGATAAGAATAGATTTTTCCATAGATTGGGGAGTCGTGTCCAATTAGATGACTTATAATACTCGTATCAGGATCATCATATGTAGGAAAAGTTAGGGATTCCACCAAGAACTCAAAATGGACCTTGGTATCTTCTATATCAAACAAAGAAGTAATCATTTCCATTGCATCGACAACCTTGTTATCATGCCGAGGAATCTGCTCAAAAGTGATGACTAAGAAATATTGTTTGAAGTCGTCAACCATATGTTTATATGGTAATAACTTATCATCTTTATTCTGATAATCATCATCAACCATATGTTTATATGGTAATAACTTATCATCTTTAGTTTGATAATCATCATTAACCTGGTTTATAATCAACTAAGAATCCCCATAGATATTTATTTCAGTTACTTTCCATTGTAAAGCCATCTTTAACCCAATCAACAAAGCTTCATATTCTGCTACATTATTGGTGCAAGGAAAGAGAAGCTTGTAATATTTTGGAATTGTGTATCCTTGCGGCGTGACAAAGAGAATACCAGCTCCTGAACCTTGTTGAGTATACGATCCATCAAAGTATAGTTGCCATGTTTGTGTAGATAAAGCCAAGATGTGTGCATTAGGAAACTCTGTCTGTATAGGTTGGTCATCTATTAATGGAGCATCTGCTAGCTGATCTACTATCACTTGACCTTTGATAGCCTTCCTGTCTACATATTCAATATCAAATTCACTAAGTAGCATGACCCACTTAGCCAATCTGTCTGTCAATGCTGTTTTGCTTAATAGATACTTTAAAGGATCAATCTTTGCGATGAGCTTGATTGAATGTGACAACATGTAATGTCACCACTTCTGTGAAGCAAAAAAAATGACCATACATGCTTGTTCTATAGGAGAATAGTTTAGCTCATAGCCCACTAAGGTGCAACTGATATAGTAGATGGCTTTTCCTTTTCCTTCGTGATCTTGCTGAGCTAGAAGAGCACCTAGTGAAACTGTCGTAGCTGAAATGTAGAGCAAGAGTGGCTTGCCCAGAATTGGTGACATCAGAGTTGGAGGATTCACCAGTTATTGCTTGATTTTATTGAAAGCTTCTTCACACTTATCATCCCATTGGAATAAGATATTTTTATGCAACAAATGTTGGAAGGGGTGACTTCGATTTGCTAGTTGAGAAAAAAATCTTCGGATGGATTGGAGACATCCCTGTAAAGATCTTAACTGATTGATGTTAGTGGGGGAAGCCATCTCCATTATTGCTTTAACTTTTTTTGGATCTACTTCGATTCCTTTGGCTGAGACAATGTACCCTAACAGTTTACTGTATTTGACTCTGAATGCACATTTCTTTGGATTGAGTCAAATCTGATACTTTTCCATCTGGGTGAATATTCTATCCAACACTCTCAAATGACTAGCTCTATCTTTGGATTTTGCTAAAATGTTGTCAACATAATCTTCCATAATGGTACTCATCATGTCATGAAAGATTGTAGTCATTGCTCTTTGGTAAGTTGCTCCAGCATTTTTGAGGCCAAATGGCATCACATTCCTGCAGTATGTACCCCACGGACAAGTAAAAGCAGTCTTTTCCTAGTCTTCCAATGCAATCTTGATTTGGTTATAGACAAAAAAACCATCCATTAATGATAACATCTCATGCCCAGCTGTCAGATCAACAATAATGTCAATATTTGGCAGAGGAAAGTCATCTTTTGGACAAGCTTTATTAAGATCTCGAAAATCAATACAAATCCTGATAGACTTGTCTAGTTTTGAGATGGGAACAATATTTGAAATCCACTCAGCATAATCAATAGCACGAATGAATCCAACATCTAGGAGCTTCTTTAGTTTTGCTTTAACCATTAGTGCAATGTGTGGGTGCATCTTGTGGAGCTTCTATTTAACTGGTTTTACACCTGGTCTGATAGATAAATGATGCATAATGAGATTAGGGTCCAGCCCATGCATATCAACATAGGACCAAGCAAAGTTGATTTGTCTTTCTTTGAATTTTTTTGCAAAAGCTTCTTTCTCTGATTCTGTCAATGATGCTGCTACTTTAAGGATGCGCGAAAACTCTTCTATTCCAATGTTAAGAGGTACTGTTGGTTCTATAAGAATGGAAAATTGTTCTTGATACAAATAATTGGGAAGAGTGTCAATCCTTCCATCGTCAGGCACCTCAGAGAGGTTTTCACCATCATATGCATCTTTTCTTTTTACTATTTTTGGATCTAATACTGCCACTGAGTGGTTTTCACCATTAGATCTATTGATTATTTTTATATTTTTATGACTGAAAGGATTGGCACTCTCACCAAAGTAGGCCATGTCATTGAGTTCTATCAGAAATACTAACTTGTGATCTCCTGGTGGTAAATGATCCCTGATTCCGAGATAGTCAATGATTGCATCATCATTAAGGAATAAATCAAGTTCTGGATGATCGAGAGAATCCCAATCGATAAGCTTGGGATGTACAAGGGGCATTGGATCATTTGGGTTAATTTCAAAGGCAGAGATGGTATTGATGGAAAATTTGTCAAGGTTTATAATGGTATCAGCAAGGTCTATTTCCATACTCTCATCCGATTCATCTATCGGAAGATAAAGGTCACTTTCATCACAATCGACAAAAGTAGTATCACGTGGGACTAATCCTAGTGATTCAGTCTTTGAACTCTCTCCCTCATGGTAATCATTGCTATAGTGATGGACAACATCAACTCCTATCTCTTTAGTACAATCAGATAGTGAATCCCATTCATAATCATTTGAGTCAGAATCATCATTATCCCCAAGTCTATCAATGATTCTCTATGCTATTCTTTGTTTCTCTGGATCTACATAGATACCATTCTTTCTGAATTGTAAGGCAGAAGCTTTAGATATCTCATGAAAAGGTGTGATCTTTGATTTTCCTTTTGGTTCTTTTGGTCCTTCTCCTTTGTATCCTAACCCTGTAGTGTCTCTTTGATAGTTTGGATTTTGCAAAATTGGTTTGATAACACCTTCTCTTTGTAACCCTATAGGTCCAGCACCTTGGTATCCCATCTTTTGTAACAAAGTATACCCTTTACCATAGACATCAGGTGATATATATTCATGTTTGATATCCTTTGCATTCTTCTATGACTTAAGAAAATGATTAGCATTACGCTCAGCTACCTCTTTGGATATTGTGCCCCCACTTATAAATGTCATAAACAAGTGTTGAAGGGGGTTGTGATTGTTGTTTAGTGATCAAAGATCTACCATATGATCTAGGAGATAAAGGTAACTCTATGATGCAAAGAGCTTGACCTAAAGTGTACTCTCCCACACTTCTTTCTTTTATGTCTATCTTAATCTCATTTGATTTAGAAGTTGATGCTATATTACTAGGATCACTGGGTGTAGTTGTAGAAGATCCAGTATGGTTATAAGGTATCAAAGAATCAGATGTCTTTACTATGTTACAATACTGGAATGGATTAGTGTCTCCTTTGATAGTGATCTCCTGACCATTATAAGGGAATTTCAAGCACTAATGATAAGTTGATGGCACAGCTTGCATGGAATGAATCCATGGTCTTCCCAATAGAATTTTATAAGCAAGATCCATGTCAAGAACTTGGCAAGGCACATCTTTGATTGTAGGACCAAATCTAATAGGAAGAATAACAGATCCCTTGGATGATCTCTCTTCTTCATCATAGGCTTTTATTGTGATTTTCTTCTTTGGATCTACAAGAGTTTCAGAAAATCCCAATGCAAGGACTAGTTTCAATGTGCATATGTTCAAGCCAGATCCTCCATCTATTAGTACTCATTTGATTTTGTGACTCTGTACAAGGACTTCAATATGTAGGGGAGCATTGTGAGGTTTGGTAATAGCTAAATCATCATTTTCAGTGAAGGATAGGTAATGTGGGGTTGTTAAATGGCCCACCATAGCTTGAAATTGATCATTATCTATATTTGTGGGGACATGGGTCTGTAAGAGAGATTTTTCAAGGATATCTTTGTGAGATGGGGATAGATGCAAAAGCTCTAAGATGGATATCTAGGCAGGTGTTTTCTTGAGTTGTTCCAAAAGATTTTACTGGTTGGAAATATTTGGTGTAGACTTTGGGACATAAACAGACTTGTTTTGAGATGTGCTTGGTTTAGATGGGACTCCTTGGAGAGTAACTTTGGATTGAGCATGAGTAGTAACATGGACTGGTTGACTCTCTGATTTTCCTTTTATGGTAATGACATTGGCATAATACGTAGAAGGATGACATTAAAAAATGTTACCAACATATCTATAGGGAGTAGAATTATAATTAGCTTGATTATCACCCTTATTGTTGGAAGAACCTCCTTTTTCATGCTCAGGAAGTGGATCTTTGAAAGCCGTATGTGATTCATTTGAGGTATGTCCATCAACACCAATTTCACCGCTTTCAATTAAGTCTTGAACTACATTTTTGAGTCTTAGGTAGTCATTGGTTTTATGTCCTTTTCCTCTGTGAAACTCGCAATAATAATTTGCATTCCACCAAGAAGGTTTTACTCTAGGTTCAAAGTCTTTCATTTCAGGAAGTGTAATGATTTTCTTTGTGATTAACTTTCATAATGCTGATTTGAGAGATTCTCCTAAATGATTATAATTTCTTCGAGGTGACATAAAAGGCAATCTTGGTTTAGATGAATCTTTGTTGGTGTTTGGATTTGTTGATTGATTTTTGTAGGTACCTTGAGTAGCATTGGCCTGACTTGTGAGATTGAGAAGGGGTTGTGTTGGTTTGACATTATGATTATCAACAATCCCATCATTGACAATGTTTTTGTTTTTATTCTAGAATTTTGATTTGTCATTGTTGTAGTTGTTAGGATTGGAATTTGAGGACCCAACATTGTCTTTGGAATAAAGTTTTATCTCACCTTTTCGGACCATGGCTTCCTCAATCTTGATACCATTTTCTATGAGCTTATTGAAGTCTGGTGGACATTGCAATTGTAACCTATAACTCATTTCTGGTGTAAGGTTATGCACAAAGATATCCATCTTTTCTTGTTCAGGAATCATTCGTGGATATTTGGAAAACAATTGATGCCATCTTGTAAAAAAGTAAGGAAGGGTTCTCCATTATTTTGATGTGCATTGCAAAGATCAAGCATAGTGACTTCATGTTTGATGTTATATGAATAATGAGTCACAAATTTGTCAAGAAGCTCATTGAAAGATTTAATTCCTGGGGGTAGTTTGGAGAACCATTCCATGGCTTGTCCTCCTAAACATCATGGAAATAGTCGCATAAGATAAGTCTCATTGTGAGAGATTTCAATACAAGCAGCACAAAAATCACGAATGTGGTCTTGTGGATCCGAATTCCCTTTGTATTTGTCAAATTTTGGTACCTCAAAATGAGGAGGGAATGAAATCATTGCTAAATTCTTATCAAGAGGATAAGGACATATATCATCCAAGGAATACTTCTTAGTTGATGATCCAATTTGGATGTCACGGATTTGTTGTTGAAGCATCTGGATTTGTTGTAGAACGGGATCCAAAGATAATGTGTTTCCTTGAGTGTTTTGGGAAACATTGTTGTGGGAAGCATGGTTTTGGGAAGCATGGTTCTGTTGATCATTTTGAGAAGCATCGGATGGCTGCTTGGTTTCTTTTTCTCCATGAGTATCTTGAGAACTACTAGGAATTTCTTGATTGGTTACAATGGTCGGTTCTCTAAGATGAGAAATATCAAAATCACTTGGTAGTTTGGCTCCTTGTTGAGCAAGCATGAGGAAATACATCTCTCTATCTAGATCTAGGAGTCTTTCCATGAAATGATAAAATCTAGGATCTTTCGTAGCATCCCTAAGTTCTTGATCTATGGGTTCCTCTTCGGATGTAAAAAGTGAAGTTTTCTTAGGAGCTTCAGGCCAAGGATTCTCGTCTTTACTTTTGTTTCCTTCCATTTTGTCTAGGGATTCTGAATCAACGGGTTGTTTTAGTTTCTGAGATCGAGTTTGAACCATAAAAATGAGAAAATTGATTTGTGGGATGAAAGATGTTTGATGAAAAGATATCGAAAGAGTGGTTGATAGAAAAGATAGTGAAAAAGTGTTGAAAAGTGATGAGCCAACTTGATAAAATCTAAGTCAATAGGAAGTATAAATTTCACTATGATATGACAAAGAAAATCAAAAGATAGTAACCTAGGTAAGTTTGATTGAGGATGATAGATCCTAATAGGATAAACTCACAAAGATCAAAATCTAATAGATAGGGTAATGTTTCAACACTAAATCTGGAATTTCAGAAGATTAGAAGAAATGATTTGATGATTATTTGGTGAAGAAAGGTTGATGAAAATTGATGGAGAGTGATGAAAATGGTCAAACTAAAGATCAGAGGTCTATGTAACGAGAATGTTTTCCCAGAATCTTACTAAGGACGAAAATAGATATCTGAAAAAGTGATTTTGAAAATTTCAAAGTTTGTGGAAATGCTCACTGTTGTAAATGCGTAGCAACAAATGAGCAGGATAGATTGATAAATGCATAACAAAATGAAACAAATGCGCAGCAAGTTGTAACCGATGCATGGAAAAAGTATCACATGCATAGAACAGTTGAATGAATGCACAACAGATTGGTATGAATGCATAGGTTTTTGTTTCTGATGGATTGGAACTGCAAGATTGTGAATTTTGTCTAATTTTCTGATGTTTTTTGGTTTTTGGCAAATGAAAAATGCATAAACACACACATGCAAGACATAAATGATTTAATCTAACTATTCTAGTATGAATGCACAAACACGCTTACAATCCTAAGGTTTGCAAGGACAATATCTATTGAATCCCCACTAGGATAATAAAATCCAGCCACACAAATCCACAGTAGACAGCCTAGGAACTTGGAGGCACGGACTCCTCCTTACAGTGCACTCACTTCTTAGGCACACCAAGTTCCGAATTCAATGGGTCATTACTTCCCAAAGAACTACTATCTCTACTATGAACCGTGAGTAATGTGGGGTGTCTTCACGGGCTTGGGTGACCCCTTGAGCCAGCAAATAGAAGGTTTTTGGCCACTAAACAAAAGTTTTTAGTAAGGAAATCCGTTCAGGTGGTTGTGATCAAGTCATTTTCCCAATTAAGGGGGCTCTCCCAATCTTTTCAAAGCAAGGCTTTCACCTCTACTAAGTAAGACTTTAATGCACCACTAGGGTACTGGAGGAGATTTTGGTTACCACAACAAATTCACACCTACCTAATGTGAGATTAATCCAACTATCATTTTTTATATACCAGTTTGGAAGGGCTTGGCTTTAGCCTGTTACCGATTGGGTCGTTCCTTGGGGTGAGTACCTCTTTTCCCACCAAAGACCACCCTCTAAAAATTATAACAGTTTCTCTTACACCCAAGGTTGACGAATGACAAGGGGAGAGGATACGTTGTTATAATTTTGAGATTACAGATATGCTATTAAGAAAAACACAACAGACACTCAAATCTATACTAAAGAAGACACACAAAGAAAAAGCATGTCATATTTTAAAGCCCAAACAAGATTTTAGTTTCTTTTGCAAACCCCTTGGAAATCTGCAAAAAAACCATTAGAAATTTTCTTAGCAATATAACGTCTTGCAAAAATAGCCTAATATACTACCACAATGAACAAAAACTTGTTAAAAGGATTAGCTAAAAACCCAAACAACTGTAAAACTAAATATAACTACTGTATAAAACAAATGTGCAACAATAGTGAATGAATGTGCAGGAATTATGAATGGATGAGTAGAAAAGATGGATGCACAGTAGAGAGATACTACTGCGCAGTGAGATGGTCTATATGCGTAGAAATTACAAATGCGCAACAGAAAAGTATGTATGCGTGAAATAGTTGAATTAATGCGCAACAATTTGACATAAAATGGAAAGTTGTGACTGTGGTAACAGAAAATGTATGCGCAACAGAAATGAACAGATGCGTAGAAATTGTGGATGAATGCGCAGAAATAACGTGTATAAAAACTTGCACATGGAAAACTAAAAACCGAAAGTGAAAAATGTGGGTTTGCCCCATGGTGGGTGCCAAAAATGTATGTAAATTAGATGTCTAACTACTATAAATGATAAATTAACTATTCTAAGATTAGTAAATCTAACTAATTATCAAACAACAATGAAGAATACAATTAAAAATGAAGCTAAAACAAGGTTTTACCTTCACCTACCATGTAGCTTGTCTCCATTGCCCTCTTATGCTCTGATTTCTTGGATGTGTTGAGCTCTTAGATTTCCAATTTGAAGCTCCTTTGCCCAAGATGATACCAAATTGTGGAGATTGAATGATTGAATGCAAAACTAAATCTTAATTATGCAAATGAGATGATGATAGTGTGGATGCTTCACAAAATGATATGAATATGCTTGATAATGCATGCTTGGATGCTTGATTGCTTGATTGCCTATTGCTTGAATGCTTGAATGCTTGATTGCTAAAAATACCTATGAGCTATTAGCTCTCAAAGGGGAAATGAGGCTCTTTTTATAGATTTTTGGAGGATCTAGGCCTAGGTGGCACAATCCTACGGTTGAGAATGAAAGGTGGAAGATCTTAGGGCTAGGATTGACTTGGTTGAAGGAGTTGAGGGAAAGGGGGATGTAGTTGGAATGTGAGAGGAAGAATAGGGATGATGTTCCTCTCACATTGACATGGAGGAGAACAAGGTGGAAGGGAAAGACACATGTCAAGTGTCTCACAAAGACCCAAGAGAGAAAGAGGGAGAGACCTTTTCCTCATGAGCACTCTTTGTACAAGTGTCTCATGAGTCACCTTTGACCCTTAGAGGTGGCTTGAGAAGCCCCTTAGGAATAGGGCATGTCTCTTGACTTGGTTTAGGAAAGGACATGTGGTCATGAGACCAAGTCTTATGAGGCCACATAGCCTTTAAGAATAGGACATGTGTGGGTGAGGATAATTACCAATAAATAATTAATAATAATTATTTATTTTAGCCAAAGTGATGTGTCAGGTGACTAGGTAGGTGAGGTGACTAGGTAGGTGAGGTGGACTAGGGGACTTAGTCATATTTAGGTGATTATGTATTTAATTAAATCACTTTAATAAGACTAATTAGAAGACTTAGGATAGATGAATAGACTATAGTGAATTTACTAAATAAATTGAATAATCTATTTAATAAATAGAGGAAATAATTATTAATTGAATAATAAATATTTAATTAATTTATCAAGTCAATATCAATTAAATAATAAATATTTAATTAATTAATGAAGCCATTTTTAAGTGTATACATTGCTCCACCAGCTTAGTAGAAATTTTTGCCACATGCCAAATATCTCTACATTTTATTCCTACCAAATCTTGAAATTTAGAAGGAAAATAATTTTTTTTGACTTTTAAAAAAAATAAAATTTTAACAGTCTTTAAATTTAGGAGCTGAAATTTCAAGCTGAAATCTAAAATAAAATTCACAAAACCCCTGACATTTAAATAGTCCTAAAAAAAATCTTAGCAGTCACATCTCTATTTTTAAGGAAGCCCCCTCCATGCCACGGGACCCTAGCCATAGTTTCTTGAGAAGTCGATTTCCTATTTTATAGCCAATGGAAGCAAAACAACATATTATATATCAAGCTAAGCTTCTATTTTCAAGGAAGAAGAGGTCCCATGAAGAAGAATACAAATTGCTACATGATTATTTGGAATCTTCTCCACAAAAATAGGAGTCCCTACATTTTAGGGCTGCATATTTGAGCAGAAAAAATATTTCAAAATTTAAGAACAAAAATCAAGTTTATCTATTTTTTAAATTCATTGATATTGTGGTTTTATTCAATAATTTATTTTAATTTTACTTATGTCTTTGTCCCAGGTAAATTTTATGATGGCTTTTTTCCATTTACTTATATTTTGTGGCCATTTTTTCTTCTTAATTTAAAAATATAAAATAAAAAAATCTGTTAAGTATATATATTTCTTTGATTTACAACTAGTAAATATTTCAATTGTTTATAATTTTTTTTTTTACTATCAAAATTCTAATATTGAAATCTCATCATACGAAATTCATGGGACCACCAAATTTAAAATATTCCTAAAACTCTTAGCCGCACCCCGTGACTTTTTTAGGAAGCCCCCTCCATGGGACCCAACCCTTAAAGTACAAGTGATTGAAGATTTTGAAGCCCAAATGTATGTAACCAAACTAAGTTCATTTTGAGTCATAGACAATGATTGGATTAAGGAAACAAACTAAGTAATGAAAGAAAATAAAAATTCAATGTGTCACACTCTTAACTATCTTTTTTATTATTACAAATATTTTATACTCAATTTGATTTCTTGCACTTTATTTCTAATTATTAATTCTAGCTCTTCCCATTTCTAATTATCAATGTTAGGTCTTCCCCTTTCAAATTATTAATGCCAATTCTAGGGGAAGGGCACCAATAGCCCAATGCGTTCCAATAGTTGTGCATTTTTTGTGCACCCAACTCTCTAATTATTTATTTTAAATGAGTGAAAAAATGATAAGTAAAAGTCCATTAATAAGTTTCACATGTACCAATAGACCATTTTTTAGCTTTTTTGATTCATAACTGATTCTTTTGTGCACCATTATTAGGACATTTGTGCACACCTACTGAGATATTTGTTCATAAACACTGACAATTTTGAGTGCATGGTAACTAGGGTATCTTTAAGTAGGTATTAAGCAACACTTTAAAATGAACACTTTTTGATATTTCAACACTTAACCGATTCTACAAGAAGCATTGCTAACTCTTAGAAGAAGGTAGATATGTTCTTTGATTTAATTTTCTATTTTAGATCTTCTAAACTAAGTGTTACCTTTTTAAAATTGTAGCTTTTAGAAAAAATTTGAAAATAAACACAAATTTGGCACCAATCTATTTATGAACTTAAGAGTTTTACATCCTTTCATGAGGTTCTGCTACTCTCTTCTCTTGTTGAATCTACAAACTGGTTGATGTAACATTATCCTACTCATTGATATATTTTCACTCTTAAATTTGAATCTAATTTCCTTTTCTCCTTATAAATAATGATTCCCATATAAAGGAATCAAAGCAACATAAAACAATATTTCTAGATGCATTCTCCATTTAATTAAGAGGTTGTTTGTCTTCATTCATCAAAATAGGCGATTTTAATTTCTATTCATGCTGAAAGAATCTTGCATGGTATTCCATGCACCTTTTGAATTTTTGTTATTTAGCTTCATGAAAGAGTCTTATTAGAGATTTGAGAAAGGATTTTTCTAATAGGATGAATAAAAAGATAGCTTAAATGAATGGGTAATGTTATTTATTTAATTTTATTCTTAAGGAAATTATTTACATCACTTTCTAATATATGTTCTTTAGAGAATTTTTTTGAACTGCTTTTATATATCTATAAATGTGAAATACCACCAACAGATAGTGATTTATACAAATTAGACAACTTTCTTGAATCTTAAAATATATTAATAATTAGATAATCTTACTAAGGTATTTATCTTCAAAAAAATGACATTACAAGATTTTGTACTTGAGCTATTCCATTAAAAATCTAAACATTATAAATATGTATTGGTCTATGATAAATTAGTATATTTCCAAATGGTATTGTATCACCTTGTTAAAGATGCACAAGGATTTGGAGATTTAAAGAAAAAATATGTATATCTTGTCAAATCAAAAGGTTAGGTCGAATAGAGAATGACAAATAGAGTTAAAGACTTGCATTCCCTCAATAGATTGACATTATTGAGATTTAATATGTTTTGATATACTAAATGCCATCTAAATAGTACCATATTGCATTATTATATAAGCTTAGTATGTCCTTACAATCGAATAATAAAATCTTATTTTCTTATGAAATGTTTAGGCCCTTACTTAACTGGTGCCTTAAGAATAGGAAGGTTCACACTCCAATATTATCATTTTTATTAATTGCTTACAACATAGTTCATCTATGTGGACATTATGATTAATTTACTAAATAGTTATAAAAAGTGAGGAATAGGAGAAAATGTCAAATTAAGCATTTCATTTGGTTTAGTTTGACACAAAGGATATTTGTTTGGGGAATATTCATTTTTTATTTTATTGTAGATATTGATTTTGCTTCTCAATATAGTTGGTATGAATTTCCTTTTTGAATAGTTGTGAATGAAATAATATTTTTGAATATGACATGAAAAGGAAGTTGCATTTAAATTTGTATGACATCTTATGATCATGAATATAAGTGTAGCATACATCGTAAAGTTACTCATTTTACAAGACTAAGTAATATGTATTCATGAAAAGTCTTGCATGAAATCTTATTAGATAATGGGCTAGTTATCATAACCGATTCTTTGTTGGCATGTACCTTAAATTGATTTATTTTGGCTTATTAATATTATAATTATAGTTGAAGTTGTTATCATATCTTAAAGTGGACATATGGGTTGCATAAACTAGTGTTGTCATATGCTCTTGTATACTCATGGATGTCCTAGTATGCCTTTATGCTCATGTATGTTTTTTACGTGTTTTTAATGTGTATGCACTTATGAGCTCTTGTATGTTTAGCATGTTCTTATGAATGTTATCACCTAAAGACGGTCTAGATAACTAGTGGTACAATAAAGACTGTCAATAAACTTTATAGCAGGGTTAAACTAAAGATACACTTTATAATAGTTTTATACTATGAATATGTATAAATTCACAACCACGCAACATAAATTATGTTGAATCCAGTGCCCTTCAATATATTAACAGATTATATCTTCCTATCGACATAACTATTGCACCTTGTTGAAATGCAATTGCTAGTTAATAGGGAATTTGACTCTCAAATCTCTATCATGAGCCACCAACAAACAAATAGGTTGTAAATTGAAATAGAACAAACATGTCCTAAAAGAATCTTGTATGTATAGTTGTTCCACTAAGGATAGTAAAATGAGAATGCTTAGCACGCAAGAAATTGGAATATATTAAAAAATACTTGGTCAAGCTGATGATTTCAGCATTGAGTATCCAAAATATAACTCCAATGTGGAAACGGTTCAAACTTGGCTAACGATTCTTTCATTGACTTCAATTAATTTATTCTTACTTTAAATATTTCCTTCTCAACCACCGTGGATATCATTTGATTTATTCTTCCCCTTCTTCGACTTCTTTTCAAGAAATTTTAAACAAATATCTCATTTCACTATAGTCCAACCTGGAGATTATTTATTTATTTATTTCTTTGACTTTGTCTTACCTGCTCTCCTTATTTTAAATATTTCCTTCTCAACCAGCCTGGATATCATTTGATTTATTCTTCCCCTTCTTCGACCCTTTTCCAAGAAATTTTAAAGAAATATCTCATTTCACTATCGTCCAACGTGGAGATTATTTATTTAGTCTGCTCAGCGACTTTTTAAAAAAATGAAGCGTTCACTCGTTCAATTCAGTCCCTCACACCTTATCCACTGGTCTACGTTGCTTTCTTTGACTTTGTCTTACCTGCTCTCCTTATTATAAAGTCTGCGATCTCTATCCCACTTGCTCTTCTTTTGTCTTTTACGTTTATCAAACCAACAGTAAGTTCGCTTTTATAATTGATAATTATTGATAATTATTGATGAGTGTACCGTTGAGCGTTTGTATAGTTCTCTTCATTTGGTCTTTTGGTATAAGATGGGGAAGAGAATCAAAGGCCTCAAAGATAGAATTAGCTCTGCCATTGAAGAGGCGCAGCGGCTCAAGCTTTTTCACGATGTGACCCATTTGACTCAGCCTTCAACAAGTACATCCACAAGAGGAGGAGGAGATCTGAGAAGATGGCCGACTATCTTCGAGAGAGATTCACCAGCAGTGGCTATTGACTACAAGGTCGATGAAATTCAGAGATTGTTAGAGAATCCCTCTGTGGGAGTTGTTGCCGTCCTGGGAATGGGCGGCCTGGGTAAAACATTCCTTGTGCAGCACATCTTCGACGGAACAAAACATAGGTATGACTGTTCTGCCTGGATTACTGTTTCACAGAGTTTTTCTTTTAGAAGTTTACAATGTGATCTAGCCTCCCAAATTAGTTTGCAAGTAGAAAGTGGTGTAACGGATAGGCTAGTAGCCCAGTCGATACATGACAAATTAGAGGGTAAAAGATGTTTGATTATTCTAGATGATGTGTGGAGTAGTAGTGTAGAAGATAATTTGATATCAAGGCTTGGGCTTCCCACTGGACGTAATAAGCAGTGTAAAATAGTTGTTACCACCAGAAATAGAGATGTTGCTGAGAATGTGAATGCCCTTATCTATGAGATGCAACACCTCTCAGATGGTGAAAGTTGGAGTCTGTTTTGTCTGTTTGCCTTCCCGGATCGTGAAGGAAATAGGCCGCCTGCAGAGCAGCTGAAAAGCTTGGCCCATAAAATCGTAGAAGAATGTGGGAGGTTGCCACTGGCTTTAAAGATAGTTGGGGCATCCTTGGCCAAGTCTTCCCTCGCATCAGATTGGGAATTAAAGTTGGGGCAGTTAAGAAAGATTGGAAAAGCAGAGGACCCCATCATGAAAATTTTAAAACTGAGTTATGACTCTCTTCCTCCCAGTTTGAAAACTTGCTTTGCTTATTTTTCCATCTTTCCAGAGGACACGCATATTTCATTTTCTACTTTTAGAATTGAAAGCGCTATCTACCAGGATTATGTAATATATTTGTGGATAGCAGAAGGATGTATTCCCCAAGAGGAAGACACAGAACAATGGGATGTTGGGCTAAATTATTTGCATCAGCTTGAAAATTTATGTTTGCTGGAAGTAAAGAGAGGTGTAAGTTGTTACACTGTACACGACTTGTTCCTTGATTTGGCTGTAAATATATGCAAGGAACATGGGTGTGAATTTGATCTTCCTCTGAAAGAAACAAGTTGCCGCAGGTTATTACTAGCTACAAAGGATTTATATAGTGGAGTAATTTTAGAAAGGCCTCTTCTTTGTCAGCGATTTCTGCGCACACTGTCATTATCTGATAATCCTGGCATTACAAGTATTCCAGAAAAGTTGCTTGATCATGCCAGAGTACTCCGGGTTATTGACTTGAGCCACACTGCCATCTCCACCTTGCCAAAATGTGTTGGGAATTTGAAACTTCTTAAGGTTTTGAATTTGTCTTACACACAGATCATGGAGGTGCCAAAGTGTGTAAGAAGACTTAAGAGTCTTCAATTCCTTGATGTTTCTTATTGTAAAGTCCTAACACGTCTTCCTGATTGGATAGGGGAGCTCAAGTTTCTTTCCCATCTCAATGTAGAGTGGTGTTCAGATGAGCTTAATCTCAATCGAATGCCCAAGGGAATATCACAGCTCTTGTGTCTGAGGACATTAAGATCAAATTGCTTCCCACTGTCTATTGAAGAGAATAAATTCCTAACTGTTAAAGATGTTGGTAATTTGATCAATCTGCGAGAAATAAGATTCAAGTTAGAAGACAAACGGGCTTTGGCAAGTGTAGAAGATGGAGTCCTTGAGAATCTGGTGAAAATGAAGAGTCTTGGAGTAAAGAATGCCATTCCTACTACAACCCTTCCAACATTTCCAGAGAAAATGAATAAAATGAAAGGTCTTCAACAACTTCATATCTCTCATTTCTCTGTGCCCAGTTGGATATGTGGAATGGAAAATCTGACAGCACTTTCCTTGCGGAGCTGCAGTGATTATCCATCACTCCAAAAGATGCCCAGCTTACAAACATTAATGTTGACGAATGATTCGAAATGCAGAGAATTGCCAAGGGAGTTTGGAGAGAGTGGGGGATCCTAAGCTAGTTGACCTGCAGATTGAAAACTTCCCTGTTTTGGAGGAGTTGCCGACATTGGAAGATGAAGCCATGCAACGTCTGGAATTACTAATAATAGACAATTGTCCAGAAGTGAAGAGAGCTCCTGTAAGGTCCGGAAAACTGACTAGAGACATTAAAGCTATAACCACGAGAAATTCGTATAGTCGAAATAAGATCAAGTCTAAAAATTAACAAAGACTTTTCAATATACATAATTTCTATTGCATAATTTCACAAATTCAGAAATTACATCATAATTCATATAACATCGACCTTTCTTGTCGAGATAAATGAAAATTCGACCAACTGTCGAAGTACACATCATAGATAAAATTAATTACAAGAGATATGTTGACCATACTGTCGACCATAAATTGTTTACAAAATAGATTATTTTCAATAATCACAAGACCCAAAGGTCGAAAAAAAAGTATAAGATATACCAATACATGCCATCGGACAGCCAGTCGTCCATCTGCATGATCAAGTCTCCTATGCCATCGAACACCCTGTCATTCATCTGCATAGTTTGAGACGGAAATGTGATTCAGGTGTTTTATCTACCCAACCACGGAGTGGTTAGCTCCCCCGGGGCTCATCCTGAAATGAAGAGCTCGCCGACCCTACATGAGTGACTTATCAAAATGACACAAGTGGATCGGAAAGGAATCTAGTGCATGCTATGATTGCCTACTTCGTCTCACATAAAGTAATACAAACACAGATATGGCAGAGAGAAAAATTCAATAACCAACACAAGTTCATTTATGTGTTTACAAGCTTAGGCCTAAGCATTTAAAATACCAGAAATCATCTGGCAGGTAAAAATAATCTACTTTTACCCTTCTCTGTTATTCCATACTCGGCACCCTTTCCCAGGATATCTTATTCCAACACAAAATTATGAATGTAAACATACAACACAGTAATTCTGGAGTATAATTCATACTCATAAAAATCAGAAAAATTACTGTAGGAAAATAAGCATTTAACAATAAAGTTCTATGTTTCCACATATCTCTGGTACTACAGTGTTAAAATTCTTCAATTTTATTCAATTCTTGACTTAACTACTTGATTGTTAAGACTAATGAGCAATGAGTAACCGCTCCTGCCCGAACTAGCAATGTATGTGACTAAAAGACTAAAATTCTAGTCAATGTGATTCACAAACATTATGAAAAGTCCCCAAATGGACCCACTAAGTCAGAGTGAAGAAAGACACTTTGAAACTGAAATGTCAAAGAAAAACCAACATAGTGATCAGAACCTTGATGATTAATCAAAGAGTTTTTCTTTTATAAATTGAATCTCTGTGTTCAATTCTAATTAAGCTTGTCTCTGATATCATAGAATCCCAAATAACAACAACAAAAAGCCCATTAGTTTTGCAAAAAGAATGTTAACGTTTTAGAACAGCTTCAGCAAACCAACTAACAGGTCTAGCAATTGAAGGGTGACATAGGTCGAACCCAAAACTAATTGTCTCTACAGTGTTTCCTTTTAATCATCAACAGTTATATCAATTCTTTTTGAAAATACTTCTGCTGGAAACTGGTATATATGTATATAAAAAGAATGACCACTACATCCGTTTTTCTTTGTACCCATATGAAGGATCATTTCAATATTAAGACTGTTTATATAATGACAGACTCCCACATTAATTTAAAAGGGCCGTTTTGAGGCAAACTTTGTAACTCTCTATTAATTTCCTAAGAACTCTACTAGAGTCAAAGGAAAAATACAAAATTTCCCATTATCGTTTCCCAAATGTCTATTCTCTGCAACTCTATTTGGATTTTTTTAAAATCTGCTTAACGTCAAACCACATCATCATTACTCAAGTTTGTTTTCAATGCAACTGTACATCTTTTAAGAACTGGTTTAACTTCAATGTTATGAATAAAATCCTACATTTTACTCTAAATTCTGCATAGAAGAGATTATACATATACTTAAATAAAAATAATGAAACTTACATAAATAACGAAAAGACTGCAACAGTTTTTCGGATGCTGAACATGCTTAAACATCAGACAAGTTCCAAATTTTAGATCCATTTCATCGCAGTCAAACTATATTAGTTCAGACGACAAACAACCATGCCCATTAAACCCAATTTTTGGGTTCATCAAAATAGAAAGATTTGATTTGAGATGCACAGAGATGCGTTTGTGAATCGAAAGGCTAACATTTGGGGAAAAAGCAGTTCTAAAAGGGCGTAAGAAGGGGGTCCTGTTACAGCCAGAAGCAGAGCGCATTGGCAGTGGGAGCGAGGAGTCATACAGCAGTAGCAATTTTAAATCATTTATGACATTTCATTCATTTTCATCTTGCGAACAAACCTTCAATCTAGCTGAAGCAAGAAGTTTAAATACTCTAACCCATATTATTGTGTGGGTTAAGGAACAACTCTCCATTACAATATATACTTCGAGCCCATATTGGTGGAGCTCTGCATAGCAATGGAAAATGCAGGGTCATCAAGAAGCTAAAGGAAAAGCATTTAGCATCTTTTTTTTGTCTAGACTTGGAGTTTGTTTTCTAGCAGGGCGTCAAATGCATTGTTTCGACACTGATTTTATTTACTCAGCCAAGTACAGATAACCAAAGAAAGGTAGAATGAAACAAACTCAGTGACAATCACAGTAGCCGATTTTAATTAGGCAAAGAAAGAAACATAAGTAATTGGGAACCTGCAAATATTTGGGTAGATCTTCGTAACTTCTCCTCCCGTTCTCACTGGTTACGCTGCTCTGTTCCCACTTCTTCCTTGTCCTTTCACTTCTTCTTGTTTGTTTTTAACCACCTCCTGCTTCTTTACTCTGTTCTGCCAAGCTTCTTGAATAAGCACCCTCTCTGTAATAATGCCCAGAATCTGTTTCCTCCACTCTTTATCTTAACAACAACTCCCTCTACATGCCTTCATTTCTGCACTACTAATGGGGATAACATTCGTGCCAATAAAGAAAAACATATTCTTTTACCGAATTAGTTTTCTTTCCAAGCCCACTCTTTCATTATTTCATTATCAGAACAATTTCCAATGAATCTTACTACTTACAAATTAATATTTCCGTTACAAAAAGAGTCCTCATTATTTGATTAAAAATTTCAAGTACGTGGCATGAAAAGTAATTAAAATTTTACCGCTAATTACGGATATGGAGATTACGGTTGTGACATCCTTCCCCTCTTAGAGAATGCATCATCTCTGATGCTTAAAAATGATGTGAACATTCAAACATATTCAGAAATATTCACTCACACAAGACAGGAAAAAAAAAAATCTATACTAGCTATACATTCACTTATGAAAACACATCTATAAACTTATAAGATTTTAAGAAAATCTAAGTGGTGTGTGCTTGCACCCATTATTCCGATCTCATCCCTTTCGTCAAGATAAATACACTCTACCTCAACCACATTTCCGCCTTCATCACCTGTCATGCATGCTCAAACTCAAAAGATCATTAGTAGGTTAGTTCCATTAAACCCATAATCGAATTGAAATTGCACAACATTTACATCATTTCATTCCATTTTATCATACACAATGATGCATAATGAAATTAAAAATTCCACATTCTGCATCATACTTTCATTTCATTTAGACATTTCATCATAAATCCAAAGATAAACATATTGAAAGTATGTCCAAATCATTCATTTAGTACTGCTTAGGTCATCAAACTGTTGACCAAGTAAACCAGAAGTCTAAAACTATAAGTAAAATAGTCACTTAGATTTTTTTTATATCTAAAAACATCAAATCACATTGATAGTTCTATGACTAAGATCATCAAAGCACACAGAGAGTATCAAATCGGGTTACATCATGGACCCGATGTCATATGAAAAACAAAACAATAGTTCAAAGCTTAAAACTCATATCAAAAGTAAAACTAAGCAAACAACTGCGGAAAAGACCTATGCATGTCTTCCACATCTTCCCAGGTAGCACTGTCAACAGAGAATTGGTCCCATTGGACCTTATACTACAAAATTTCCCTATCACACACCTTGATGGTACATTGATCAATGAGGTAGGTAGGCTGTACCAATACCACCCCCAGATCCTGAACCTGTAATGCACACCAATCAAGAATGTGAGATGCATCTGGGTGATAAGGTTTCAACAAAGAAACATGAAAAACATCATGGATTTTGGCAAGAGTAGGCAGTAGAGCAAGTGTGTAGGCAACAGGGTTGATGACTTCCAAAACATCAAAAGGTCCCACATATCTCGGTGCAAGCTTTGAAGCCTTGCCAAAAGAGATTGAACTTTTATGTGGTCTCACACGCAGAAACACCTAATCCCCTTCCTGAAATTGCCTAAAAGTGCGGTTCTTATCAGCATAACTCTTCTGTCTATCAGCTGCTTCCTTCAGCCGAGCACGAATCAGAGTCATCTGTTCTTCTATTTCTCTCAACATATCAGGACCAATAACTATCCTGTCCTCTACTCTATCCCAACTGATAGGAGTATGACACTTTCATCCATAAAGTGCCTCAAATGGTGCCATTCCCAAAGAAGCATGGTAAGAGTTGTTGTAGGTAGACTCTACCAATGGAAGATACTCTTCCCACTTATACTGCTAGTCCATACAGTACATCTGGAGCAAATCTTCAATCACTTGATTTACTCTCTCAGTCTGTCCATCTGTCTGAGGATGATAAGCAGTACTGAAATTTATTCTAGTTCCCAAAGATGCATTCAAGGTTGTCCAAAACCTTGATGTCATTCTAGTATCCCTGTCAGATATGATAGTCTCACGTACCCTGTGCAACCTAAAAATTTCCTGGACAAACTTTTTGGCCAAAGCCAATGATCCATCTTTCAAGCTCCCTGGAATAAAATGAGCTACCTTGGTTAGTTTGTCAACTACAACCAAGATTACATCATGCCTGCATCATGTCATGGGTAAACCCTGGATAAAATCCATACTGATGACTTGCCATTTATACTCTGGTATATCATGTGGGTACAAAAGTCCTGCTGGATGGATATGTTCAGCCTTAACTCGCTGACATTCCAAACACTGGGCTACAAAAGCTATCACATCTCGCTTAAGCCCTGGCCAAAAATACAACGGCCTCACATCGGCAATCATCTTGTTTACCCCAGGATGTCCTGAAAAAGGAGTACAATACATTTCCTCCATAACCACTTTCCTCAACCCTACTCGGTCGGGAATGTACATCCTGCCTTGGTATCTCATGATACCATCACCCTCAAAGGTGTATCCATCAAAACGGTGATCTAATGGATCTGCAAGTAGGGCTGTCTTAACCATCTCATAATGGTCATCCCCTGCAAGATTCTCTAACACATGTTCTCTTAACCATGTTCTAGAAGTAGATATAGCAGAAATATGTCTTCTCCTACTAAGAGCATATGCTACTCTGTTCTCTTTTCCCTTGATATATTCGATATCAAAATCGTACTCACTTAGGAACTCCAACCATCGTCTCTATCTGGCATTGAGATTAGGTTGAGTAAAAGTGTATCTAAGTCCCATGCGATCTGTCTTTAACTCAAAAGGTTTACCTAGAAGGTAATGTCTCCACATTACTAGAGCATGAACAATTGCTGCTAGTTCCAAGTCATGAGGTGCGTAATTAACCTCATACTGTTTCAATTTTCGTGACTCATAAGCCACTACCTTGCCATCCTGCATAAGAACACCACCAAGACCTTCTCCTAAAGCATCGGTGATAACTATAAAGTGACCATTAGGATCTGGTATAACCAAGATAGGAGCGGATGTGAGCTTCTGTTTCAATAACTGAAATGCTCTCTCACATTCATCCGTCCACTCATATCTTTTCCCTTTTCTCTGAAGAGATGTGATAGGTGCTGCAATCTTGGAGAATCCCTCCACAAATTTCCTATAATAACCTGCAAGCCCCATAAAACATCTCACCTCACTCACACTTTGAGGAGTTGGCCATTCAAGAATAGCCTTGATCTTTTCCGGATCTACTGCAATTCCATCTGCAGAAATGATATGGCCCAAATAATGAATCTCCTTCTTGTAGAAAGAGCACTTTGATAGTTTAGCATACAACTTCCTATCTCTCAGGCGCTGCAAAACTATCCGCAAATGTTCTTCATGCTCCTCCATAGTCTTAGAATAAATCAGAATGTCATCAATAAATATCTCAACAAACTTGTCAAGACAATCCCTGAACACACTGTTCATAAGATTCATAAAAGCTGCAGGTGCATTTGTCAAACCAAAAGGTAAGACAACAAATTCATAGTGTCCATACCTTGTCCTGAAAGCTGTTTTGGATATATCCTCCTCCTTGATCCGGAGTTGATGGTATCCAGATCTCAAATCAATTTTGGAGAACACAGTTGCTCCCCTCATTTGAACAAAAAGTTCATCTATCCGAGGAAGAGGATATCTATTTTTAATGGTGACCTTATTTAGCATTCTGTAATCTATGCACAGTTGTAAGGTACCATCCTTCTTCTTTACGAAGATTACTAGAGCTCCCCATGGTGAAACACTGGGGTGAATAAACCCTTTATCCAAGAGTTCTTGCAACTATATCTTCAGCTCATTCATTTCAGTAGTAGTCATACGATACGGTGCCTTGGATTGAGGTTCTGCTCCAGGCATAATATCTATAGAGAAATCAAACTCCCTCTTTGGAGATAACTTAGGTAATTCTTCAGGAAATACATCCCTGAATTCTTGCAAAATAGGAAAATCTTCTAGGCTAGGGGGTGTGTCCAAATCTTTGACATAAGCCATATACAACATACACCCCTTTCATTTTTCCTTTTTCAATTGCATGGCAGAAACCTGTCTAAGTTCAAGAGGCCTTTTTACACCATAAAGTGTTACAGTATTACCTACATCATCAAGGCATTCCACTATTTTATCCCTACAGTTCACTATGGCCTTGTGTTCTGTTAACCAGTTGATGCCCAAAATGACATCATAAGAACCTAAAGGTGCAAGATACAAGTTTACTTGCATTTGAAAGTTTGGAAGTTCAATCTCGCTACAAGACAAACATTGCTCAACCTTATGCTCTGCCTTGTTCCCATATTCTACCATCCATGGCTCACTCATATATCCTGCTCTAACTGGTAATCTAGAGGCAACTCTAGGATCTATGAAACATTCTGTGGCTCCAGTATCAATTAAAATAGTAATATCAGGACCCAAAAGCTTACCAGCCATCTAGATTGGTGTTCCTTGGAAATCAGCTTGCCTATTGTTCACTGTAGCATGTATCTGATGCTGTGTCTGAGGTCCTTTCCCATCTCTATGAGCTGATCTCTGAGGACATACACTAGCATAATGGTCACCTCCACAAGTATAGCAACCATCTCTAGGTCCCTGTCTACCATCAGATTTACCTTTCTTATTACCATTCCTGTTGTTACCCTTGTTTTGATTTCCATTGTAGTTATTCTTTCCAGCATTGCCTTTGCCTTTACCTTTCATGTTCTGCACTTGTTTCTGATCAGTGTCCTTTGGCTTACTGTCTTGAAACTTCCTCTTGAATCCTTGCGGTGCATTATTTTTTGGATTTACTCGGATTGAAGGTACCTGCTTAAGCTTCTTCTCTTGCCTCAAAGCCAACCTGAAAGCAGAATCCATAGTATCTGGCTCATGCATATCTACCTCTGATCCTATCTCTGGACGTAGTCCGAGAATGAACTTGCGGGTTCTAAACCGCTCATCCTGTTGGTACTGAGGCACATATTTTACCAAGTGGTAAAATCTCTCATGATAATCTGTGACACTCAAAACTCCCTGTATCAAATTTTGAAACTCTGCCACCTTCCTATCATAAAAGAGTTGAGGTAACCACCTCTTACGGAACAAAACCAGGAACTCGTCCCATGAGATCTCACCAGGCTGTATTCTCTTTTCAGCCATCTCATTATCCCACCATGTACCAGCCTCACCAACTAATTGGAAAACACCCCACATTGCTTGAGATTCAGGTGAAAGGTTATGAACATGGAAGTATTTCTCCATGGAAACTATCCATGCCTCCGCAGCATCACCAATGGTCTTACCATCGAATGTAGGAGGTGTGACCTTCTTGAGGTCCTTACTCAACTCCTCTGCTATTCTTTCCCTATTATGCCTTGGATCTGCATTATGATTCTGCTGATCCTCATCCCGTTTCTATCTAGCTTCAATTCTCTGGTCTTCTTCCCTCTTCTTCTTGCCTAACTCTTGCATCCTGTTCTAATTGATCCACACGGTTCTTCTGTTGCTGCAAGAGATTTCTCTGTTCAGTCAAGAGGTTAAGAATCTCATCCATTCTAGGATCCTATCTCTCATTGTTGGATCCTCCCCTATTACTGTTCCGTGTTTGCATGGTGTCAAATCAATTCCTGCACCAAGCATAAATACACAGCTTAGCGATACAGGACCAAGGTCTGAGTATTTAAACACAGCTCTGATACCACATGTAAGGTCCAGAAAACCGACTAGAGACATTAAAGCTATAAGCATGAGAAATTCGCATAGTCGAAATAAGATCAAGTCTAAAAATTAACAAAGACTTTTCAACATACATAATTTCTATTGCATAATTTTACAAATTCAGAAATTACATCATAATTCATATAACATCGACCTTTCTTGTCGAGATAAATGAAAATTCGACCAACTGTTGAAGTACACATCATAGATAAAATTAATTACAAGAGATATGTCGACCATACTATTGACCATAAATTGTTTACAAAATAGATTATTTTCAATAATCACAAGACCCGAAGGTTGAAAAAAAAGTATAAGATATCCAATACATGCCATCGGATAGCCAGTCGTCCATCTGCATGATCAAGTCTCCTATGCCATCGAACAACCTATCGTTCATCTACATAGTTTGAGACATAAATGTGATTCAGGCGTTTTATCCGCCCAACCATGGAGTGGTTAGCTCCCTCGGGGCTCATCCTGAAATGAAGAGCTCGCCGACCCTACACGAGTGACTTATCAAAATGACACAAGTGGATCAGAAAGGAATCTGGTGCATGCTGTGATTTCCTACTTTGTCTCACATAAAGTAATACAAACACAGATATGACAGAGAGAAAAATTCAATAACCAACACAAGTTCATTTATGTGTTTACAAGCTTAGGCCTAAGCATTTAAAATACCAGAAATCATCTGGCAGGTAAAAATAATCTACTTTTACCCTTCTCTGTTATTCCATACTCGACACCCTTTCCCAGGATATCTTATTCCAACACAAAATTATGAATGTAAACATACAGCACAGTAATTCTGGAGTATAATTCATACTCATAAAAATCAGAAAAATTACCGTAGGAAAATAAGCATTTAACAATAAAGTTCTATGTTTCCACATATCTCTGGTACTACAGTGTTAAAATTCTTCAATTTTATTCATTTCTTGACTTAACTACTTGACTGTTAAGACTAATGAGCAATGAGTAACCGCTCCTGCCCAAACTAGCAATGTATGTGACTAAAAGACTAAAATTCTAGTCAATGTGATTCACAAACATTATGAAAAGTCCCCAAATGGACCCACTAAGTCAGAGTGAAGAAAGACACTTTGAAACTGAAATGTCAAAGAAAAACCAGCATAGTGATCAGAACCTTGATGATTAATCAAAGAGTTTTTCTTTTATAAATTGAAACTCTGTGTTCAATTCTAATTAAGCTTGTCTCTGATATCATAGAATCCCAAATAACAACAACAAAAAGCCCATTAGTTTTGCAAAAAGAATGTTAACGTTTTAGAACAGCTTCAGCAAACCAACTAACAGGTCTAGCAATTGAAGGGTGACACAGGTCGAACCCAAAACTAATTGTCTCTACAGTGTTTCCTTTTAATCATCAACAGTTATATCAATTCTTTCTGAAAATACTTCTGCTGGAAACTGGTATATATGTATATAAAAAGAATGACCACTACATCCATTTTTCTTTGTACCCATATGAAGGATCATTTCGCTATTAAGATTGTTTATATAATGACAGACTCCCACATTAATTTAAAAGGGCTGTTTTGAGGCAAACTTTGCAACTCTCTATTAATTTCCTAAGAACTCTACTAGAGTCAAAGGAAAAATACAAAATTTCCCATTATTGTTTCCCAAATGTCTATTCTCTGCAACTCTATTTGGATTTTTTAAAAATCTGCTTAACGTCAAACCACATCATCATTACTCAAGTTTGTTTTCAATGCAACTGTACATCTTTTAAGAACTGGTTTAACTTCAATGTTATGAATAAAATCCTACATTTTACTCTAAATTCTGCATAGAAGAGATTATACATATACTTAAATAAAAATAATGAAACTTACATAAATAACGAAAAGACTACAACAGTTTTTTGGATGCTGAACATGCTTAAACATCAGACAAGTTCCAAATTTTAGATCCATTTCATCGCAGTCAAACTATATCAGTTCAGACGACAAACAACCACGCCCATTAAACCCAATTTTTGGGTTCATCAAAATAGAAAGATTTGATTTGAGATGCACAGAGATGCGTTTGTGAATCGAAAGGCTGACATTTGGGGAAAAAGAAGTTCTAAAAGGGCGTAAGAAGGGGGTCCTGCTATAGCCAGAAGCAGAGCGCATTGGCAGTGGGAGCGAGGAGTCATGCAGCAGTAGCAATTTTAAATCATTTTTGACATTTCATTCATTTTCATCTTGCGAACAAACCTTCAATCTAGCTGAAGCAAGAAGTTTAAATACTCTAACCCATATTATTGTGTGGGTTAAGGAACAACTCTCCATTACAATATATACTTCGAGCCCATATTGGTGGAGCTCTGCATAGCAATGGAAAATGCAGGGTCATCAAGCAGCTAAAGGAAAAGCATTTAGCATCTTTTTTTTGTCTGCACTTGGAGTTTGTTTTCTAGCAGGGCGTCAAATTACAGATAACCAAAGAAAGGTAGAACGAAACAAACTTAGTTACAATCATAGTAGCCGATTTTAATTAGGCAAAGAAAGAAACATAAGTAATTGGGGACCTGCAAATATTTGGGTAGATCTTCGTAACTTCTCCTCCCGTTCTCACTGGTTACGCTGCTCTGTTCCCACTTCTTCCTTTTCCTTTCACTTCTTCTTGTTTGTTTTTAACCACCTCCTGCTTCTTTACTCTATTCTGCCAAGCTTCTTGAATAAGCACCCTCTCCGTAATAATGCCCAGAATCTGTTTCCTCCACTCTTTATCTTAACAACAACTCCCTCTACATGCCTTCATTTCTGCACTACTAATGGGGATAACATTCGTGCCAATAAAGAAAAACATATTCTTTTACCGAATTAGTTTTCTTTCCAAGCCCACTCTTTCATTATTTCATTATCAGAACAATTTCCAATGAATCTTACTACTTACAAATTAATATTTCCGTTACAAAAAGAGTCCTCATTATTTGATTAAAAATTTCAAGTACGTGGCATGAAAAGTAATTAAAATTTTACCACTAATTACGGATATGGAGATTATGGTTGAGACAGTTCCAGAGGGATTGGAGCAATTGAGTAGACTAAAGGTGATACAAGTTTCAGAGGCAAGTGGTGAGTTAGAGGAGAGGTTAAAGGAAGGTGGAGAAGATTGGAATAAAATCAAAGCTCAGAATTTTCGCTTCGAAATTATCTGCTATTAGCAGTTTTGGTACTCAAGAAGATTGTTCTCTTTAGTTGTAACTTTGAAAATATTGAGTGTGTATTTAGACTGAAATAAATGTTTTATATTTTTAGTTTAAAAAAAATTCAAATGAAGGTAAGTTTTGATATTTTTTTTATTTTTTATATATTATAATAAATATATTGATTAATAATTTAATATATATATTGTCAAAGAAAATTTAATATTATAAAACATTCATTTTTAATTGAAAAATATTTATTTTTGAAATTTAAATGTTTAAGGAAATAATTAATAATTAAAATTGAAGTACAAGACTTATTGCATACAAGTTATTTTATTTAGTTAATAGTTATATTATTTTATTTATTCATATGTACATAAATGCATAACTTTTTAATTTTTATTCAAGAATTATTTTATTTTATCTTAAAAAGTTTTATTAATTTTAATCTTATTTTTGAATCATTATTTATTTTATTTTTAATTTAATTTATATCTTGCTTAGGAGTTATTATATTGGTAAATGATGTCAATAATATGATCTTTTGCTCATTTAAAAGGTTGTTAAAAGCCATAGTCTAGAATAACCTTAGTAAGAGGTGAAAGGAGACGACACTCGAACAACCATATAAGGAGCATTACCAACTTGATTTAAAAGCAAATATGGATAAGAAACTCAAAGTTCTATCATATTTTCTTGCACTTAAATCTACAAAAGCATGTTTGAGATAATCATTTAGATTTAATGCAAAGTGAGAAATTAATATTAATTACACAACTAGTAAAAATAGTAGAATTTATATCTCTTAAAATAATAATAAAATAATCTCCACTCTAAAAGCATTCCAAGTCTACATGTAAACTTATAAGAGAGGCATGATTAATCTCCTAACAAATGTCATAATAATGGCCCAAGATTAAATTACTTTTAAATAAGTAGTGGACCTAACTCAAAGCTTCTTGGGCTTTGGTACAAAACAAAAAAAGGTGTTTAATGTTAGTTTGAATGAGGTCATTTGCTATCTACTTATTAGTGCAGACCCATTCACATGTTAACTTAGGATCATGTTAGTTATCCTTATATCATAGGTGACATTCAAGAAATTAGTTATAATGGGGTCATGTCTCATTATTTACTTTAGTCACATATAACATTTAATATTTTCTTTAGGCAGTCATTATTGTGAACTAAAAATTTAATGTTTGTATCAATCGTAGTTGTGCATATCTCATTACACCTTATTTATATATTCAAGGTGTTTGTACATTGTATAATATCATAATTCTAATCCAATTCTAAATCTCGTTCATGTATCTCATTGAGTAATATTAATCTGAATATTCATGCAAGCTAATGTTGAAACACTCTTGTGGAAAATATCTTTCTTGGTTGATCCTTAAATTTTTTAGATTCATTATAGATTTATTAGCATCTCAACATGGTATTAGAGCTATGGCCCTATAAACTCCTCCTTCTATCTGAAACTCGAGCTATTACTAGATGAGTATTTTTGTTGCAAGTTGGTTTTGGTTAATGATGAAGGGAATGTAAGCTCACCATTGATTTCAAGGTGTTAAAAAAAACTAGGATTAGATTTATTTGTTCAAATCCAAAAAAAATTGACCAAATTTCCAATGTTTGTAAGATAGGCTTGTTGCTAATTCCAGAAGATAGATGATCTTGCATGGAGTATATTCAACCAAATCCAACCTTGCAATTGTCACTAGAAAGGCTAAAACCTCTACAAATGTCTATTAATTTGTTAAAATATGACATTTTTCCTATGCAATAAAGGTTTGTTTTTCCTATTTTATTAATTGCATGGACCTGGACAATCAGATAGATTCCATATATTTTCTAAGACATGTAAAATAATTTTTTTTGCCTCAGCTATATTGTGACATTTTTTAGTCATATTTTTTGGTGTCATCTCAATGAAAATTCATCTTCTACCAAGCATTTTTCTACATACTTATCCTTCACAAAGGTACTTTATGCTTTCATTTTGATATTTTAACTTTTTAAAGTTATAATTGTATAGATCCACACATTTTTATCCAGATACACACAATATTTTAGAGGGGTATGTGTTCATTTATTAGTGGTGTAATTATTGGATGACACTATAATTTTGTGGGCTATGCACGGTTTCAGACACGTCCATTATGGTCATGTATGATCACATGCCTGACCTTGTATCGAGGTCTCCCTTTAAACTAACTCCCCTCGCTAGTGATGCAAGAACTTTCCATTGAGGCCCCACCTAGCTATAACCTCTACCAGCTTGTGCCACCTTTGGGCTCCTCGACCATGCGTAGTAACTATGCAGATGGATGCAATGACTGATAATAGATTTAAATAATAAGAAAATTCAAGGATAATACATATATGGGGATAGTTGAAATGATTGATTTCAACATATTAGCTCTACCTACTAATAATGCAGTCAAGGATGGTGGATCCAATGAAGGACAGTCCAAACCTTGCAGCCAAAAGAATTACACAGCAGAATAATCAACATAAAAGACAACTCCATGAATGTTTCAAGTAATTTTCATTAACATGCCTGGCTGTAAGGCCTTCCAAGTTAGGGCCAATTACAAAATGAAATAATTCTGCAAGATCCACAACCAGATCCAATATAGTCTAAGCTAGTTCAACTCTGAAGACAATCAGAAGCTAATGGAAACCCTAAGGCAGATCTAAAATTGAGCTCGCAAGCCTCTAAGCAATCTCCTTGTTCCCAAGTATGCAACCCCTAGCTCTACTACAAATAATTATCAGATTACAATCTGATCTGCAAGAACATCAAGAAATTTTCCACAACTTTGCCTAACTTCAGCTTTCAGAACCTTAGATCTAACTCACTAAGTTTCCAAGTCATGAACCTTTCTTCTCTAAGTTCTATCTCTCAAATCCCCTTTAATCTCCCTCCAAACATCTACCCAAGCCTTCCTTAAATACTAATCATTAGCCACAAGTCGGCTGGATGAAACCCTTAACTCCCCAAACAATAATTAAATGCCATACAAGTCGGCTTACAAATGTATACAAACATTTAATTTTGCATGTTGGCCCAAGAAAATGGCTACCAACAATTGATTCACCAAGTCGGCTCAACAAATCACACAGAACTCCAATCGGTAAGTCAGAACTACTGAGCGACAATAAAATTACTGAGCATGCCAGGCATCGTCGAGCACCAGTATCGATCGAGTACCGCATGTATGACCGAGTAACAATTTCACCAAGCTCTAGAGACTACCGAGTTCCTTTAGTGACTAAGCTTCCTTCAATGACCGAGACCGTCGGTCAAGGCTGCAACCATGTAAAAATTGGTCAAAACACAAACACTCCATGCAGTTTGCCAAAGACACAGGATGCCCCTGCATCAGATACCCCAGGTTCCAAAAGATGTTCATATGTGAGAAGAACATCTTCCAGGATTCAACACATAAATCCTGAACTGGTTCCTCACATACAATTCCTCTACCTTTTCTGCTTGCAAAGTCTTCCACTTCAGTTTCCTCTATCTCTTCAAGTCTTTCCTGGACAATGTATAGGTTAGTTCTTCATACTGATCATTCATTTTCTCTAGATCTACAATTTCAACTCAGCTACCAATACTTAGGCTTCTCCTACCGAGCGTTGCATCCATTAAAGACATCAGTGAAAACTTCCTGTCATTCTTCTCAACAGTAAACAAATTTCTTATAGAGTCATAAATAGATTTGCAATCATATTTCCAAGGTCTACCAAGCAATATATCACAACTATTCATCTTCACAATATCGCAAAGCACAAGATCCTTGTACTGGCCAATCTGAACATCAATGAAGCATTGTTCTCTGACTTTCAAAGCATGAACATCTTGCAACCAGCCAAGCTTATAAGGACTAGGATGTTTCATTCTACACAAACCAAGTTTCTAAACCAGGTCCTCAGCAACAAGGTTATCAGTACTACCACTATCAATAATAACATCACAGAGTTTACCTTCAGTCTTGCATCGGGTCCTAAACAAGTTACTCCTTTGACAAGGTTTATCCTTTGTACCAAGCAATGTTCACCGAAGCAGCAAGTTCTTTGATTCAGGCTCATTCTGAATGTTCTCATTCATCACAATAGTTCATTGATCAACCTTCTTCTATGTGCATTCAAAAGAACAGTGTCCTTCCTCTCCACAATTATAGCAAGTACCCTTAAAGATAACTCTACCTATCTTCTTCTTTGGTTTCACAGGTTTCTATTCATCTTCTGCATCAGTCGGCTTATCCTTCACCGAGTGATCAATCTTTTCTTTCCCTCGAGAGTTACTAGGTTGTTTCCTCTTCAACTTATCTTCTGCCTTCAGAGCATACTGCTAAGCATCTTCAACAGAATCAATCTTCAGCATACCAAGCTTATCCTGAATATTTAATCTCAGACCATTCACATACCGACCTATCTTTTCCTTACCAATCTCTCGGTGTCCAGACCAGATAGTAAGTTTTTAGAACTCCTTGGTATAATCTTCAACAGACAAATCCTTCTATTTCAGATTCTGCAACTTCTTTAAAAAGTCAAGCTCATAGTCAGCTGATATGAACTTAGCTTTCAACTTAGTCACCATCAATCTCCATCGATTGATCTTCATTTTGCCTTCATCCTCTTGGTGTCTCTGTAGTTCCTTCCACCAAAGAGAAGCATGTCCTTTCAACTTTGTTTGTGCTAATCTCACCTGAAGAGGATCTTCAATTTCTTCTAGCTCAAAGAAATCTTCAAGTTCACCAATTCAATCAATCAGATTATCGGGCTTCAAAGTACCAGAGAAAGTAGAAACTTTCATTCGGTAATTACTAAATTGAGCAGCAGATCTAGGCAACCGAGTAGTTCTGTCTTCACCAGATCTGTTCATTCGGTCATCATCGCTAGATCCAACTGTTTCAAATTCTTTAGCAGCTTCTTCATAGCCATCCTCAGTACCAACATTCTGAGGTATATCGACAATAGTTCTCATGATCTTGGTGACCATATCATTCTTCATCAATTCCAACTCAGATCTAAAATTTGATTTCACCTTCTCTGTGATTTGGGATTCAATAGTATCACAAAGATCTGAAATAACTCTAGGTTCCAATCTTCTCGGAGGCATCCTTAAAGATAAGAGAAACCCTCTGCAACAAAACCCTCACTGACCACCTTGTGACAATCTCCAAGTTGCAACAAGTTAGATCTCAACCCGCAATCTTGTAAGCAACTAGGGTACAATTTCACAAGTTCAGTGCTTTGGATCTGTAATCCAGATTGCACACAATCTTTGCTTCAATAAGATCAACTTCACAAGATCAACCTTGCTAGGTCAAACTTATGCTTCAACAAGATCAAACTTTCGCTCCAACATGAGCAAAACCTTCGCTCTGATTCCACCTAATGCAGTCAAGGATGGTGGATCCAATGAAGGATAGTCCAAACCTTGCAACCAAAAGAATTACACAATGGAATACTCAACACAACAGACAATACCATAAATGTTTCAAGTAATTTGCATTAACATGCCCGACTGTAAAGCCTTCTGGGTTAGGGCCAATTACAAAATGAAACAATTTTGCAAGATCCAGAACCAAATCCAATACAGTCTCAGCTAGTTCAGCTCTGAAGACAATTAGAAGCTGATGGAAATGCTAAGGTAGATCTAAACTTGAGCTCGCAAGCCTCCAAGAAATCTCCTTGTTCCCAAGTATGTAACCCCTAGCTCTGCTACAAATAACTATTAGATTACAATCTGATTTGTAAGAACATCAAGAACTTTTCCACAACTTTGCCTAACTTCAGCTTTTAGAACCTTAGATCTGACTCACTAAGTTTCCAAGTCATGAACCTTTCTTCTCTAAGTTCTATCTCTCAAATCCCCTTCAATCTCCCTCCAAACATCTACCCAAGCCCTCCTTAAATACTAATCATCAGCCACAAGTCGGCTGGATCAAACCCTTAACTCCCCAAACAATAATTAAATGCCATACAAGTCAGCTTACAAATGTATACACACATTTAATTCTACATGTCGGCCCAAGACAATGGCTACCAACAATTAATTCACCAAGTCGGCTCAACAAATCACACAAAACTCCAATCGGTAAGTTAGAACTACTGAGCGACAATAAAATTACAGAGCATGCTAGGCATCGCCGAGCACCAGTATCAACTGAGTACCACATGTATGACCGAGTAACAATTTCACCGAGTGCCAGAGACTATCAAGTTCCTTCAGTGACCGAGCTTCCTTCAATGACCGAAACTGTTGGTCAAGGCTGCAACCGAGTAAAAACCGGCCAAAAAACAAACACTCCATGTAGTTTTCCGAGGACACAAGATGCCCCTACCTAAACCTTGGATGCCCCTGCATCAACTAAGGAAAACCATATCCTCTTCCAAAATCAAAATATCTATTCCATCTTCAACTTAAGAGAGTACCAAATCTTTCTCGGTCCAAGACTCTTGTCCAAAGGAAATCCTAAGTAAGTACAAGGGGTTTAAAAAGGGGGTTCCCCTTTTTGAAATCCAATATTGTGAGGATTTTATGTTCCTTCTAAGGAGGAGTGTGGAAAAATAAGATTACAAACTTGGCCTTGCTAACATCTTATCTCTAAGATATAGATTGAGTTCATATATTACAATTGGAAAGCCACTTTCCTTTTGGCTACTTCAAAAAGCATCAAGTATCATCTTGTAAACTATTTTTGTGAAACAAATAGAATGGATCTTGCAACTTCAACCACTTCAAGTTGACATCCAAACTTACTTTCCCAAAGCACTGACCCATTGCCTTAGCCATCACGATGAAAAGGAAGGGTGAGAGAGGATCCCCTTGTTAAAGACATAGAGAAACCTTAAAGAAACCTTCTAGAGACTCTTACAAAAGGGAATAGAAGTGTGAAGAATAAATATAATTGAAAACTTAAATCAACCATTTTCTATTGAAGCCAAAATCCTCCACCACTTTCAAAAGGATTGAACAATATACTTTATTATAGGAAAGTTCTTGATATCCAATTTGATCACCATAATTTTTCTTAGAAATTTGAATGGAGTGAAGGGATTTTTGGGTGATGATAACTCCATCCAATATGACCTGTTTGAAACAAACTTGATCTACTTATCATAAAATATGTCAGATATGATACTTTTCAATCAATTCATCATAGCTTTGGTCATGAATTTGTGTATAGTATTTCAAAGCAAAATGGAAAAAATCTCATCTAATAAATCATAGTTTTATTCCCTTGGAATGGGGGATATGAATGTATTGTTTATTACTTTAAGAAAGTGGCCTAAATTCTAGGAGGCATCAATGACACCCACAAGATCTTTTCCCATTATAATCCAACATTTTTTAAAGATTCTCTCTAGAAAATCATGCACATCAAGGGCTTTATGGGGGTGAAGCTGAAAAAGAGCTTCATTAATTTCTACCTCAAGAAAATTTCATTCAATATTCTATTTTGAGCTTCTGGGACCTAGAAGAAAATATTTGAATTACTTCTTGTTGTACTGTTAAGTTAGAACTATCTATGTTGTTGAGGAGGTTGTTGAAGTAAGATATTACTTCCTTGGAAATTTCCTCTAAGTCATCAACCAATATACCACTTAAAGATATGGTTTAGAATATCTTATTGGCATCCATTGTCTTATTTATGATATCATAAAAGTATTAGGTGTTTTGATCCCCATGATTGGTCCAAGTCTCACAGGACTTCTACCTCCAAAAAATTTCTTCTTTTGCAAGGGTCCTCATATTCAAGCATCATTTTGTTTTTCTCTTGGGTGCCTACAATAAGTTGAGTCCTTTTTTCCAAAAAGTGGAAATGTTTTCCCTATTTTATAGAATTCATCCCAATTGATCTAAAAAAATGAAGCACTTAAAGATTTAATCTTAAAATAAGCTAGTCCGGTCAAATCTAGTACTCAAAATCTATTTTCCAAATATAAAATTATTTTAACACCTAGATGGTACAAATTGATTTTTAGTAAATACTTTTGAAAACAACAATTTAAAAGTCACTTTTTGAGCTAGGACTATATCATGACCATGTAATACATGCATAATTTGAGCTAAATGAAAGTATCTTCTTGAATACTTTTGGGAAAAAAAATTTAACGCACTCAAGATTTTTAATGATATTATTTTGTAATTTCTTATAAATAGTTATTTATTAATTTTTTACTAGGCATAATTTCTATTTTAAAAACCCGTCATGTACAACAAGCATAAGTTTACCTAAACTCATCATTTTTTAGATTTAGAGAGAGAGAGAGAGAGAGAGAGAGAGAGAGAGAGAGAGAGAGAGATGTTCTAATTGTAACAGCCTAAGTTACATGATCATACAATTAATAATGAATAGAAAACTAAATATGAGTACCTTATTTCTCTCTATAATATCTTTCCATTCTTTATTTGCAATATCTTTTCTCCTTTGTAGATGAATACTTTCATGAAGTCTTATTTACCCTTTTCCTTTGAAAATATGGCCATTAAAAATACCACACTAAAAAAACTCACCTCAAATTACCTTCTAAATAAGAAATATGTATTAATCTTGCTATTTTACTTTAAAAAAATGAAAAACCTATATTTATAAGAAAATTCTAATTAATTTAATAAAAAATGTTTGGTCGACCATGGGTAACGTTGACCGTAATATAAGTCATGTTCAAACGAGCCTACTCATTACTAAAATGTTTTTGTGGGCACCTTTATTTGAAGACGGGTTTGAATGAAAGTTAGAGGCTTTGTTCAAACTCCATTTGAATGCATATGCTCCCTAAGCACATCTCCCCAAGTCCCTACTTGAATTTATGCAGATTTTTTGCCTTTGAAGATCAAGTTGAAGGCTCAAATGGGACAATCTTGACAAACCAAATTGTCGGATGACCTAGTCCTCGATGTGAGCTTTCCAACTACTATAAATTTAATATATGTTGAGCTTATTATGATTTTTTTAGTTTTACTAAACATAAATTTTTTAGCAAACATCAAATTCTTTGTTCAATGCATATGGAAAAATAGTAAATGAAATTTTAAGAAATTCTAAAAAATATCTACACATTAGGTATTGATGTCCTCTTTCCAACAAAAAAAATTGAAGTTTGATATATACAAAGCAAGTTATGAGTTCAAACATACACCTTTGTCTAAATTATAATTAGTTCAACTTCAAAACTTAATATTCAACACAACATGTTATAAAATCCAATTGCAATTATTAGCTCGAATCATCTTCAAATTCCTAACAATTTGACAGTTAGAGGTGTCAAAAAGTGAATATTTATGCAAATATGTTCATTTAGTGTCAAATTTGATAAAAAATTGCAACCCAGTATTGTTGAATCACAAGGAAAGATAATACCATCTATATAAAAAATATTTATTTTATCATGAGTTAATTAAATAATATTTAATTAATTATTTATTTAAGCTATTTTTCATTACTTGTTAATCAAATACATATATTTATTAAAATAAATTAATCTATCATTTCTTTTAACAAAGAAATTAAATAAGGCACTTATTTAATTAATTAGGCTTATCTAGTTTCCTCTAATTTTCTATAATTTAAAAATAAATAAATAATCTTCCTTCCCACTAAATTCTAAAAAGGAATCACCTTTTCATTTGACCATCCATTCAAATCCAAAAATGTCTTGGTAATCTATTTTCATACGTGTGCTCCTCCACTTGCCCTCTTCACATACTCGTATGTGAATTTTCCACCTCTATGCAAAATAATTGAATCTTGACCCTTTGTCTCATAATACAAGATCTCCATCCATGTGCTTCATCCAACTCTTCCTAAAGCTTGAATCTACCACCTTCTTACAATTTAAAATTATCTCAAACATCAATTATCTCCACTTAATCATCTATTTCTAGTTGTTAACTAGCCAGCTTGCATACTTATGTAAGTCAATCATCACCCTCGATCTCACAACCAAATCCTAGCCTTCCATGTTCATTGTTTGAGATCTATTTAAGAAACCTTCTTCAAAAGAGAAACACAATGACACTATCAAGAAAGTACTTGTTGCCCAAATTTTAGAATGTATTGCAAAGAACAACTAATATTACTACTTATCATTGTGACCATTCATCTTGGAGCATCTCAAACATCATGAAGGTATAACCATTATTATGTTTATGTTATAATTGCATGTTTCATGATAATTTTATTTTCTTTGAACTAAGGTGTATATCTGATGGTTTTTATTCTTTGTGTTTGCACATATTAGCTCTTGCTATTATTTAAATTTCACATACATATATGTCTACTAGGGTAATTGCAACATCAACATTTAATGAGTGTATTACAAAAGAATTGGTTAGTAAGTATGAGGAAGTAAAATATGTTTATTATAAGATTTGTCAGGGACCAATTAAAATAATTGGAATGGTATAGATATAAATTCATTGTGGTGATTATGATTTACCAATTATTGAGGAGAAATCTCTTGAAAAGTCCAAAAAAATCTAATGATTTGAGTTTTCTTATGGGTAAGTGCACAAAGATGGGGGACCAAAAAGGGGGTATAAGATGCCACTTTTTTCCTGAAATCAGAAAACTCTGAACTTCAACAAGAAATTGAAGATAGTTAGACTCAAAATTTTAAGATGCGACAAGAACAAGAGTTGTAATACTCTGAATCTAGTTCCTAAACTACTAATTTATTTTGAAAATGGTGTAGATTAAGGCCCTCAAAAAGGGGGAGCACAAAAAGTGGTCATGTTTTTTGTGAAAAAACATAACATAGTGACTGGTGTGCTCCCCCTAATGTTAATTTTTTTTTTGAATTTTTTTAATCACTCCAGTGAGAAGTTAACTAACACCACATAGTTTATCCCATATTTTTTTGCTAATTTTGTGATGAATGTATAATTTTTGATGAATTTACGAAGTGCACACATCTTGAAAACATGAAATTTATGTGTGCTCCCCCTAGAAATCATTTAAAACTAATCGAAAATCAAATTTTATTTTTTTAAAAGTGTGTAGAATGGAGTCTAGTTTCTAAAAATGTAACTTGTTGCAAAATTTGATGAACGAGCCAAAATCTATGCCCAAAATACTACACGTTGGTTTTTTACAAAAAATGGACATACACACAAAATAAATTAGAGATGAAAAACTTAACATAATTAGAATTCAAAATAAATTATATGCTTAGAGAGATAACAGAGAGATCTACAATATCACGTCGTCTGATTTTTACGTTATTGAACCATGAGTAAACCTAATGAGGACCACACAAAAAAAATGTCATTTTTTTGTATGTCTGTTGGAAAACACATCTCAGGCCTATTTGAATCCTCCAAGCCTTTGGGTTGGATCTCCAAGGAAAATCCAAGCCTTGGGATTGGTAAATTCCAATGCCTTACAAAGTGTGTGCGCCTTATAGGGCGTGCACACTATAAAAATCTATGACTTCCATAGGGCGTGCACCCTATTTAAGTCATAGATCTCAATTGTGAGGAGAAATAGTCAGAGTGAGAGGAAGAGAGAGAGAGAGAGAGGGGGAAAGAGAGGGAGAGAGAGAGAGAGAAAGAGGGGGGAAGAGAGTGAGAGAGGGAGAGAGAGGGGGGGGGGAAGAGAGTGAGAGTGTGTGCATGTACACCTCTCTCTCTCTCTGGTGCAGGAGCACCTCCATAAGGCCCAAGGAAATCTTCAGCATTCTAACTTCCTATGATTTACTATGTAATGTTTTATGCAAGGAAGAATATTGATTTGATTTGGACCTATTAGGTTCATATTGATTTGATTTGGACCTTTGGCTTGTAATAAGATCCACCTGTAGGCCCTTTTCCAAGTAGATGATCATATAAATATCTTGGTCAAAGATTGGCCAAGGATCATTTTGTTTGATTTAGTCTTAGGTCTAGTCTTAGGCTAGAAGTTTAGGCTAGTTTCCTAATTTTGAATTTGGAACTATTGTTAAAGAAGTTGTTAAAATGTTGATCAACAACTTTGTAAATGTTGCATATTTTTAATTTGGGTGCTTAACCACCCCCCAATGGCTACAACCAACTGCATTTCAATTGGGAGCTTTGGGATGACTTATGTATGCATCCTCGTGGATGAGAAGATGTCGTTGATGAATTCAAGGAACAAGTTTTGGCAATAAAATACTATTCTATAGTTTTTACTATGTTTCCCTGCCTGGCATGCTTGTGTAGTGTTACTGATTGCTGAGGATCGGGTCACTAGTGTAGCAGTGCTGGCTACTAATTGAAGGTTTGATGTTGTTGGGGGTAGTGAATTCATTTCTTATGCACCAAGTCTGAAGGTTTGAATTGGTTCCTCATGGAACACAGTCATAGTTCCTCTTAAGTGCCCAAAATTAGGGAACCATGAGGATAGGAAGTTCCTTTAGCCACCACTTGGGTTTCCTCCAATGGTGTAAGCCCAAAATGGGAGGGATGCATGCTCAGGTGTTGTGCTCATGTATCCCAAAGAATGAGGCCAAGAAGACATGTCTCACCGCATTCACCACTGAGCCCTAGCCCAAGCACTTCCATGTGCTTGGCTATTGAAATGGGTTATTGAACGTGCAGCAGGACTTCGAGAGTGGAAACCCACAAATTTTTTTTGGAAACAGTATCAGGGGACCATTAGATGAATAGTGACATTGTTGGTAGGATGGAAGATGTTGACTGGTGAAGATTTCTTCACTAAAGGAACATAAATAAGCCTAATTGGCTTAGGTGACCTTGAACAAGAAGGAATTGGTCTATTGGGGGTATTTCGTAGGAAGGTGGACCTACCTTGGTAATCAACCAATAGGATACTATTTCCCCAAGACCTCAGACCATGGGCTACTAGCCAGGAATTAGACTTAAGCTAGATTGGTGACTTTTAAAACTTATATTGTTCTTCTCAACATTGTAGGTTGTTTGATTGGTCCCAACATCTATCTTGACCTTATTGAGAACTTTCTCCACTCCCAAAGCATTGGTCCTCTCTTTGTGCACTTGACCCAAGAGTGGGTGTTTAGAATACATGGTTCAGTTGTAGGATCCCCAATCTAGTTGTGTGTTTATCTTGCACCAGTCCATCAAAGACTTCCCTCTCTCTCTCTCTCTCTCTCTCTCTCTCTTTGGTATAGGAGCACCCAAGGAGCACTCCCCACTCTTCACAAATTTTAGATTGATAGGTTAAGTTTTAATAAGCCAATTTGTAAGACCTAGTCACCCTCGGTGCGGTTATAAACCATGGGTTTTTGACTATGGTCCAAAGGAACATTTAGGATGTTAGGTTTCCTAGGTATCTTTTTAAGTTTTTAAAATAACAAGGCTTAGACCTATAGGCTCATTAAGAGAAAGAATGCAACATTTTGTCAAAGTCTCAACCATGTAAGAAATGTTGTCGACAACTCCCTTGAAAAGTTGCTACCTACCTGTAACACAACCGCCCAACGGTCACAACCATTTAAAAAAATGGTTGGATCCATTGAGGGAAGTCTTCATATAACCCTTTCAAGAGGGTGGAAGAGAAGGTGTGTGAAATAGTAAGGAAACTCCATAATTTTTGTATTCGATTCATAAAAAGATCCCTATTTTTCTCTTAACTCTGGATTGAAACATTGCATGTACCGATTTGTATGAAAGTGTGAAGGAGAAAATTTATTAATCTAACACAGATCATGAATTAGGACTTCATTTCTTTTAGTTTGAATCAGTTTGAAGATTAGAGTCAAAAGTTAGAGGAATCAAGTTTTCTGGGTTTTTAGGAAACCCTCCTGGACTAGGGTTTTGGTTGAAGATGCCCTAACTTATGTTTCCTTTGTGGGATTCCCATGAAAATTTGGGAAATTCAAGTAGGGGAAATGTTTTTTAGTTCCTCAAGAGCTTAGAAGAAGGGGGATTGGTTTGTGAAGTCTGTTTGCAGGCTCTAGGCCAAGCATCTCTATGTGCTTGGTTCAAAAAAATGAAGTGAAGTGATAGAAGCACTTCAGGGGTGGATAAAAGAAATCTGAAGATAGATTGTGGTCTCTTTGGGATTCCCAACACCATCACAATTGGTAGTTAACCTTGAACAATGAACTGGTAAAGTTTTCCTTCGTCAAATGAGTCAATTAGCCCTATTAGGACTAGTAGACCAGGAGTGGTTAGGTGTTGTTCTTTTTGTTTAAGATCTTAGGATCTGTAGGTTTGTTACAAGTCCAAAAATTGTGTCTAAATATTCTTTTTTTCCATAGATCTCTTGTAAGAATCTGGAACTAGAACCCTAGAACCTCGCTCGGGAGGCTACAAGCCCGAAAAGGTCTAAACTCTTGAACTTGTTTAAATCCTGTAGTGTGTGTGGAAATCACTCCCATAGTAGACATTTTATTTGTGTATGGAACCTTTCCATCCCTTTACCAAATTTGTGGGTTCCCATTTGAAATGAAAGTTAGTAAGATGCTTTGCGGTAAGCATTACCGAGTGTCAGGAAATTACTCGGTAAAGCTACCGAGACCAATTAGTTAACGTAGGCACTGAGTACAGACTAAGTATCAATTGAGCATCAGTAGAGCCTGAGGGAGTACAAGTCAGTTGAAGACACTAGATCCTCTAGTGAGGATAGTGGAAGTGTGTTTGTTTTAGGATCTTCTAAAGGTGTAGAGCACTCTCCTAAGCCCACTTTGGGTTCAAAGTAACACCGAAGGTCTCACCATTTACCAAGCTGCCTAGATAGGGGAGAGATCTACATCAAGTGGTATCAGAACATCTAAGATCCTTTGGGTAAAGGTATACCAACACCATGGAAGGAGAAGATGAAGGAGGATTGTCATCAAGGATGTATAATGTAGAGATAGTAAGATACCTGAGAGAGCAAAGGACACACTATGATGATCGAAGAGACACCGAGATGCAGTAGATGAGGCAAGAGATGGACAGGCTTAGGGAAGAGCTTTAGAAGAGAGGTAGTGGAAACTATGATGATGTCAAGGAATGGAGTGATGACGAACCCCTTGAGCAAGAGGAAGAAGAATGCCCTATAGACCTGAGGCTACTTATGAAGACTCTAAAATCTATGGAGAGGAGAACCATGGATGCCAAGCTTGAGTTGCCTACATACAATGGGAAGATGGACCCAGATGCTACAATGGATTGGGTGGATGCCCTAAAGAGTTTCTTTGATTGTGAAGACATCCCTGAGAACCAATGGGTGAAGATTGCTAAGTCAAAGCTCAAAGGCTCTGCACTCACATGGTGGAATTTCACTCAAGATGATAGGGTGAAGAATGGAAAGAATCTAGTTGCCACTTGGAAGAAGATGGTGACCCTACTTAGAGAAACTTATGTCCCTAAAGATTATGAAGTTCAAATTCATAAAAGAAGAATGAGTCTGAAATAGAAGGAGATGGATATCCCTAGTTATACCGAGGAATTTCAGAGATTGGTGATGAAATCTAAGCTTGTTGAATCGTAATGTGTGAAGCTTTCTCGGTATATGCAAGGCCTAAGGGTCTCAATTCAAGATGAACTTAGTTTGACAAGCCCTACCATAGTGAACCAATGCTATCAATTGACACTAAAAGTTGAAGAGAAGTTAAGAAGGAGGAATGAACAGAGTGGTAGAGGAAAAGCCAAAAATGAAAGAGGCAGAGGAAACTTTGGAGGATGAGGACAGAGTAACAGACCACAAGGAGAATCTAATAAGGAGAACATCCAAGGAGAAAGTAGCTCAAGAAGAGGAAATGGCAGAGGTAGAAATGAGGGAAGAAATAATGGACAAATCAAATGTTATAACTACAACCAGATGGGGCACTATACCAATATGTGTTCGGACAGAGAGAAGTAGAATAACCAAGGTGAAAGAAGAACCAACCTAGTGCAAGAAGATGATGTGGATAGCATGAGAGATTGTACTAGAGAAGATGGAGTAAGCCTCATGATGAAGATGACTTTGATCCAAGGACCAGTACCGGTGGAACCTCCTCAAAGGAAAGCCTTTTTAGAACCAACTGCAAGAGCCATGGAAAGGTATGCAAGTTAGTAATTGATTATGGTTCTACTTAAAATATTGTATATAAGAAAATGGTAGATAAGTTAAAATTGGAAAAGATACCCCACCCAAACCCGTCCCATGTATCTTGGCTGACAAAAGGGTATCAGACCCTTATAAATGAACAAGCTTGGGTAGATTCCTCCATAAAAGATTATAAGGATAGAGTTCTTTGTGATGTTGTAGATATGGATGTATGTCACATTTTGTTAGGACATCCATGGCAGTATGATCTATAGGCTAAACATGATGGAGTCACAAACAAATACCAAATTATTCAAAATGGTCATAAGTACAACCTACTCCCTCTCCCTAATCCTCCATAAGAAAAACCTAAAGAATAGTTAGTCATGCTGGCAAGAGAACAAGAAATGATAAGTACTATTCAAGATTCTGAGGTAGGATATGCCCTAGTCCTTAAACCAAAGGAGAAAATAGTGCACAATGAAGTACCAAAGGAAGTAGATAGTATACTACAAAAATATAAAGGGATAGTTGCAGGAGACACACTAGATGAACTCCCACCATTGAGGGACATCTGTCACCAAATTGATTTCATTCCAGGTGCTTCCCTACCCAACAAAGTTGCTTATAAGCTAACCCCTGATCAGAATGGTGAAGTCACTAGACAAGTCAGTGAATTATTGACTAAAGGACTCATACAAAAGAGTCTTAGCCCTTGTGCAGTCCGGAGTGTTTTGGCCCCTAAAAAGGATGGAAAATGGAGACTATGTACTGAATCCAGGGAAATAAACAAAATTAAGTTCAGATACATATTCCCTATACCCAGGATTGAAGATCTTCTAGACCAACTTGGAGGAGCATGTTACTTCTCAAAAATTGAGTTTAAATCTGGTTATGATCAGATAAGGATAAGGCCTGGGGATGAGTGGTTGGCACTACCGACCTTTGACAAATTATTCATAGTGGAAACCGATGCTAGAAATTTGGCTATAGGAGCAGTCCTTAGTCAGGATGGAAGACCAGTGACTTTCTTCTCTGAGAAACTGACTGAAGCAAAGAAAAAATACAACACATATGACTTGGAATTTTATATGGTGGTTCAAGCCCTTAAGAAATGGAGGCACTACTTGCTTCCTAAAGAATTTATTGTCTTTATAGATAATCATGCCTTAAGTTTTTTGAATAGTCAGGACAAACTAAGCTGCAGGCATATGAAATGGGTTGAACAACTCCAAGCACTCACATTTTCCATAAAACATAAAAAAGGAACTTCAAACAAAGTAGTAGATGCTCTTAGTAGAAGAGTGATTTTCGTTGAAGAAGTGCAGGTACAAAGCACAGGGATTGATGCCCTCAAACACCTATACAAGGATGATTCAGATTTCGGTGATATCTATGAGGTTTACTCTACTCTATCAAATGCATATAATACCACTTATTTTGAATATTTATTTCAGAATGGCCTTTTGTTCAAAGGAGGTCAAATTTTTATTCCTAAATGCTCCATGAGAGAGAATCTGATTAGAGAGAAACATTATGGTACACTAGGTCACTGTGGCATAGATAAGACACTTGAACTTGTAAGGAGAAACTATCATTGGCCTCAGTTACCAACTGATATCAGAAAGTTTATTGAATCATACACTATTTCTCAAAGGGCTAAAGGAGTAAGGACCAACAAAGGTCTTTTCCAACCACTACCAATTCCAACAAAGCCATGGGACAGTGTGAGTATGGATTTTGTCTTAGGACTACCGAGAACTAAACAAGGATTTTATAGTATCTTTGTCATAGTTGACAGATTTAGCAAAATGGCACACTTTGTTCCTTGTAAAGTTTGTAATGATGCTTTGCATATTACTAACTTGTTTTTTAAAGAAGTGGTTTGAATTCATGGATTATCAACATCCATTATCTTTGATAGAGATGTGAAATTCCAAGGGCACTTTTGGAGAGCCCTTTGGAAAAAGTTGGGGACAAATCTATCATTCAGTTCTACATACCATCCACAAACCAATGAGCAGACTGAAGTTGTAAACCAATCATTAGAAAACCTTCTAAGGTGTCTAACAAAACAATATGGATAGACTTGGGATGCTATCCTTCCTCAAGAAGAATTTTCTTTTAATGATTCAGTAAACTAGTTAACAAGGAAGACACCATTCCAAGTGAATTATGGACTCCATCCAAGAGGAGTTATGGAACTAAGAGAGTTACCAACTGAATTTAAAGTTAGTGCACAAGGAGAAGAATTGTCTGCATGGATCAAATAGATTCATGATCAAGTCTGAGATGCATTGAGTCAAAATACTGCAAAGAACAAAGAACAAGAAGATACAAAGAAAAGACATGTTACTTTCAAAGTAGGAGATAAAGTGTGGGCATACCTAAACAAGGAAAGGCTACCTAGGGGACATACCAAATTGCAGATGAGGAAGAACGGTCCCTGTCAAATACATCATAAATTTGGGGATAATGCTTATGAAATTTCTTTACCCCCTACTATTTCTATTTCTCCTATCTTTAACATTTGTGATCTCACTCCTTTTATGGGTGATGCAAGATCTAATAGCACTTTGCAGGGTATTGAAGATACACATGCATAATGAATAAAGGACTTACCACCAAGCCAACCATTATAGTTGGAAAATATTCTAGACTCTAAAGTTGTCAAACAAACCAGGAAGAAGAACTACAAAGACTACTTTGTTAAATGGAAGGGGTTACTAGACATTGATGCTACATGGATGAGTGAAGAGTGTATCAACAAGCATGGAACTTCAGTTCAAAAAATACTCTCAAGTGGGACTTGAGTTTTTAAAAAATGTGAGTATGGTGCATGAGTACCCAAGGAGCACTCCCCACTCTTCACAACTTTTAGACTGATAGGTTAATTTTTAATAAGCCAACTTGTAAGACCTAGTCACCCTCGATGTGGTTATAAACCATTGGTTTTTGACTATGGTCCAAAGGCACATTTAGGATGTTAGGTTTCCTAGGTGTCTTTTTAAGTTGTTTAAATAACAAGGATTAGGCCTATAGGCTCATTAAGAGCAAGAATGCAACATTTTGTAAAAGTTGCAACTATGTAAGAAATGTTGTTGGCAACTCCTTTGAAAAGTTGCTACCGACTTGTAACACATCCGCCCAACGGTCACAACCATTTTAAAAAATGGTTGGATCCATTGAGGGAAGTCTTCATATAGCCCTTTCAGGCGGGTGGAAGACAAGGTGTGTGAAACAATAAGGAAACTCATAATTTTTGCATTAGATTAATAAAAAGATCCCTATTTTGCTCTAAACTCTGGATTGAAACATTGCATGTACGGGTTTGTATGAAAGTGTGAAGGAGAAAATTTATCGATCTGACATAGATCATGAATTAGGAATCCATTTCTTTTAGTTTGAATTGGTTTGAAGATTGGAGTCGAAAGTGAGAGGAATCAAGTTTTCTGGGTTTCCAGGAAACCCTCTTGGACCAGGGTTTTAGTCGAAGATGCCCTAACTTATGTTTCCTTTGTGGGATTCCCATGTGAAGTTGGGAAATGCAAGTAGGGGAAATTTATTTTAGTTCCTCAAGAGCATAGAAGAAGGGGGATTGGTTTGTGAAGTTTGTTTGGAGGCTCTAGGCCAAGCATCTCTATGTGCTTGGTTCAGGAAATGAAGAAGTGAAGTGACAGAAGCACTTCGGGGGTGGATAAAAGCAATCTAAAGATAGATTGTGGTCTCTTTGGGATTCCCAACACCATCTCAATTGGAAGTTAACCTTAAACAACCAACTGGTAAAGTTTTCCTTCATTAACTGAGTCAATTAGCCCTATTATGACTAGTAGACCAGGAGTGGTTAAGTGTTGTTCTTTGTGTATAAGATCTTAGGATCTAGAGGTTTGTTACAAGTCCAAAAAGGGTATCTAAATATTCTTTGTTTCCATAGATCTCTTGTAAGAATATGGAACTAGAACCCTAGAACCTTGCTCGGGAGGCTACAAGCCCGACAAGGTCAAAACTCTTGAACTTATTGTTTAAATCCTGTAGTGTGTGTGGAAATCACTCCCATAGTAGAAATTTTATGTGTATGGAACCTTTCCATCCCCTTACCAAATTTGTGGGTTCCCATTTGAAAGGAAAGTTAGTAAGGCACTTTGCGATAAGCATTACCAAGTGTCAGGAAATTACTCGGTAAAGCTACCAAGCCCAATCGGTTAACATAGGCACTGAGCACCAACCAAGTATCAACTAAGCATCAGTAGAGCCCGAGGGAGTACAAGCCAGTTGAAGACACTGGATCCTCTAGTGAGGATAGTGGAAGTGTGTTTGTTTTAGGATCTTCTAAAGGTGTAGAGGACTCTCCTAAGCCCACTTTGGGTTCAGAGTAACACTGAAGGTCTCACCATTTACCGAGCTGCCTAGATAGGGGAGAGGTCTACGTATCTCTCTCTCTCTCTGCAGCAAAAACTTTAGTGGGGATTATTCACCATTTGGCGAATATCACATGTTGGCAAATCCTGATTTGGCAAATATATTAGCCATATGGGATTGACTATATCGCCCCGTGTTTATCAAAATTGGGGCCAATGGCTGGGCCCATCACCCATCAGTTTATCTATTTTTGTCTATTTCTTTCCCATTATCACCAATGGCATATAATTTTTGGGCACGATATATTTTAAATATTCTCCTATAATTTCAAAGCAGCCCCAAATGGACGGCCTATATTCACCAATAGTTTTATATATATATATTTTTAGGCAGCCCCAAATTCACCAAGTATTTTACGGACACTTGCCACAATTAGATGGATTTTCGCCAACTTTATTAATCATACCAAGGTATTGGATGACCCATAATCACCTAGGAGATAACACAAGATGTGTTATAATTGCACGGGCTTCACCAAATATTTGGAGACCTAATACCTCCCGCCCAATTCACCAAAAAAGGATTAGTATAAATACATTTATAGATTAGTGTTATTGTACACAATTTGGATTGGTTCAATTTGATTGATAGTGAAGTTTAGACTGTTGAGTCTTGACTACTTTGGTGAGTCACGACTGCAATTGAATTTGAGGCAAAGGTAAGTGATTATTATTCTGCGACTATGTAAATTTTCAGACTATTGAGTCTTGACTGCTTTGGCGAGTCGCGACTGCAATTGAATTTGAGGCAAAGGTAAGTGATTATTATTCTACGACTATGTAAATTTGAGACCTAATACCTCCCACCCAATTCACCAAAAAAGGATTAGTATAAATACATTCATAGATTAGTGTTATTGTACACAATTTGGATTGGTTCAATTTGATTGATAGCGAAGTTTAGACTGTTAAGTCTTGACTGCTTTGGCGAGTCACCACTACAATTGAATTTGAGGCAAAGGTAAGTGATTATTATTCTGTGACTATGTAAATTTGAGTTCATTCTTATTTAGTGGGGAATAGTTAGTGAATAGTGGTGACCTCAGACATGATTTAAGGGTCAATGAATCATATTTATATATATTATAGTTCTATTGTCACTTCTTCAACAAGTAATATTTTTTCTTTCACTGGTAGGCTGGTAACCTTTTATTTCTTAGAAGAATCAAGATGTCAAACAAGAATAAGGGTAAGGCTCTGCCATATGGGGAAACCGTTATTTGGATCATTCCACTTGTTTTCAAGTGCAAATCTAATTTCCATTATTCCCTTATTTCCATGAATAAAAAGATCATAAATATCATGGAATAAATTAGTGAAACCTGGTGTTTTAAGTAGATTGTGGAATTCTATTATTTGACTTGGCATTTTACTCATAGTCTTATTCTTGATATTTGTTTTGCCCATTGTGGTAAGTTGGTAACTGGTATCACTATTTACTCATAGGAAAATTCAAATATTTATACACAGCTACAAGCCTACAATTTATAGGGGTGATTCAAAATTAAACCCTAAAAGGCTAATTTTTTGTATATAATATAAATAGTAAAGTTGTAAATCAAGATATTTGAAAAATTTAAAATACGGGACGTAGGTGTTCAGGATTTTAGTAGTTACCCGTTACCCTTAGTTTCAATTTTTGCATACTATGAATGGGAAGAGAGATGAGAGACTTTGTTTCTTTCCTTAGACCTCAATCCTCAACCTAGAAATTTAGAATCTGTAACCCCTTTCTAAATCTGCAGACTACTTATACTTATAAATGAAAAGTTAGATTAGAAACTGGAAAGTGAAACTTAAAGTACCAAAATTGTACAATCTACAGTTGTCACACTTGTCACTAACCATGTGAGTGGACAATGGACACGTGTCATGAATTTGAAATGGGTTTGCAAAAATGGGTTTTCTTTTCCCTTTCGGCCTGAAATACAACTTCAGTCGTTGATCTACAATCATCCAATGATCATAATGTTAGTGTTAGTCACTATCTGGTGTGGTGGCCCCGTGGGTCCCATTAACTCACCTAGTCACCTAACGGCTGACTCACCTCACAAGTCAGATGTGTCACGTCATCATCAAATGACATTATTGGTAGACCGTTTGAGACTCGCATGGAACGTGTTACATGTTTAGTGACACATGTCATGATTCTAGAACAGGTTTGAAAAGATGGGGTTGCTTTTCCCTTTCATCATGAAATACAACTTGGGTCATTGATCTACAATCATCCAATGATTATAATGTCATTGTTAGTCACTGTCTGGTGAGTAGTGTGGTGGCCCCATGGATCCCATTAACTCACCTAGTCACCTGACAACTGACTCACCTCACAAATTAGACATGTCATGTCATCATCAAATGGCATTGTTGGTAGACCATGTGAGACTGTGAGTGGAACATGTTACGTGTTTAGTGACACATGTCATGATTCCAGAATAGGTTTGAAAAGATGGGGTTGCTTTTCCCTTTCATCCTGAAGTCCATCGTGCATTGTCAATTTGTGCTCATCCAATGGTAGCTATTTGCAACGGACATTGTTAAATGTTATAATCTTATTTTTTCCTTTATAAATATTAATTAATAATGGATAATAAGTTAATAACATTTAAAGTTATTTAATTGAATAGTAACAATTTTAGCCAATGAAATTCAAAATGCACTATTTTTTAATAATATTACATTCTAATTAATTTCAGAGGCCGGAGTTAAGGTTAGTGTTTAGAGATTACAAGTTTTTTGTGGTCGCTGACTCGCTAGGTCTCCCAAACTTGAGTTAAAGTAATATTTTTTATTGATTATATAGTATACTTAAAGTTAAAATGATATTTTTTATTGATTATAATTTAGAAGTTTAACGTTGATAATTATAATCACATATAATTCTCATACCTTATAATTAGAAAACAATAAATTCTTTCTCTAACCTTATTAATTCATTTGTCCTTCAAATTGATTATATAGTATACTTAAAGTTAAAAAGATACTTTTTATTGATTATAACTTTAACGTTGATAATTCTAATCACATATAATTCTCATACATTATAATTAGAAAACCATAAATTATTTCTCTAACCTTATCAATTCATTTGTCCTTCAAAATTCTGTAAATCTTTCATATTAAATGTACGAGTGTGTGTATTTTGATAGGTAACATTACCCAAACTTAATGTCAGTACTCAATGATAACTGATAAGACATTTCTTTTATTAACTACAACTGTCTACATTGTACAACTATGATACATTTTAAATATTCAGATTTAAAAATGGAAATACCATCGGCATCGTTTGAACGTTTCCTTATTTCTACTGAAACATACTTACAAGTTACATCATACATGTCTAATACACAGATAAAGCAACTAATTAAAATATTGCAATCATAGTGACAGAGAAGTTTAAGAACCATTTTTTGTACAAATTGAAATGAGCTAAAGCTTGTGAAATTTTCATTATTTTTTTTCATAAAATTATAATTACATTGTCCACTTCTAGTACAAAGAGAAACCTACTAGTACTATAAACAAAAAAACCCAAAAACAAGGTATGTTTTTATCAAAAAAAACCACTAGTAGTCCACTATCGATTTTGCCCTTCGGCTCCATCTAAGTAGAATTCCGTAGAGAGGATTAACTATGAGAATTCATCGAGCCACCCATATTTCCCCACTTGAGCCTCCTCTTCCTCAAGCATAAACCACTTTCAGAGAAAATCCCTAGCAATCAGGGCCCATTTCCTATGGCACTTATACTGCCCAGCATTCAGGCCCAAAAGAAAAGGTTGCATGGCCACATTCAGGCCTGGGAGGAGAAGCTTGGGTATTTCACTTGCTCAAGGGATCCCCACCCCTATTTCTATGAATACAACAACATTAATGTTGTCCCCCAGGTATTCTTCTTTAAAAACCCTCCTCAACAGCATTAACATGTCCACCTTCTCTCCTCTGAGGTCGAGAAGAGATGCCAAAAAATGGGACATAATGTCCACGTTGACCCGGTGCCTATCTTCATTGTGCATAAACTCTTTGCCCAACACCATTTTAACAACCTCTATTACAAAAGGCCCACCCTCCTTACAAATTGATTCTAAGGTTTCATCTGAAAAGGAACCCAGAAAGGCCTTCTGGGGCTCCTCAAATGTGCATATAAGCCTAATTGGAGTGTCCATCTAAAACTTTAGAAACCTTAAAAACAAATTATTTGCAAAGTGCTACTGCAGACTAATGACCTAAACAAACAATTTATCTTGCAAAGACGAATCGAGGAATAAAGAAGCTAGATCGTCTATAAATAGCCCTTGAATCCTTGATCGTTACTAAGCAATAAATTATTCTATCTTTAATGGTATTAAATCCATTGTCCTTAACATGCCTCTAAATCTTTCATGTAAATCTTTCCCCTAAATGCATGCGTGTGAGAAATTAAATTTTTGGACTTAATCTTTCATATCTAGCAGTAAATCTTTCCCATAAATGCAAAAATGTAGATATCGGTTATATCATATGTACAAATTTGGAAGTGGTGTGTGTCTGCATGATAAGTTAAAGAATGTTGCTTGTCACTGACAAGACATTTATTGCTTACCGAGTTAAGAGGTTACAAGTTGCACTATAGTAATAGGACCGGGATTAACGATACCAACATGTGTACATTGTAGTCTACACACAAGTTACCCTTATTTGATACGTGTCAACATTCCAGTGACTTCCTTGACAACTCTTTTTCCTTCAAGAAGTTGGGGCCGAAATTAAACTTCAGCCATTGAACTTGGATCATTAGACAGTCTCAAATAATACATTTAACATTATAAAATAATGTATGTATGTTAGGTATGTTAGGTTAGGTTACGTGTCCATGTTATGTCCCATCTTTTGAAAATTGCCAATAAAATATATTTTTTGCCATAATTAATGAACGATTAGCCAATAAAATAAATAATTTTTCAAATGGTACATAAAATTCGCCAATGCAATTATTTTTTTACCCTTCAAAAGAATATCATTCTCCTCATATGTTATAATTTTTTACTTCAAAAGAAAATTATTCGCCTCATATATTATAATTTTTTACATCAAAATAAAATTATTCGCCAACAATTTATGAAATTTTCATTTGGCGGGGAAAAATTGCCAATACAAACTATGAAAAATCATGGATTTGAAAAAAAAATTCACCTACATTAAAACAAATTCCCCCTAAAATAATGTACAATTTGCCTAGAATTTACACTTTTTCCTAAAAGGGGGTTTCTTAAACTCTCTCTCTCTCTCTCTCTCTCTCTAGTGCAGGAGCACTACGACCAAGGATCAAGACTTAAGAAGACACTAGGGTCACTAATAGATCTTAGGGGGCAACAAGAGATGAACATGACCTTGAAGGGTCATATGATTGTAATAAGACCAATAATGGTCCTTTATTTGTGTTTTGAGAATCCTTTGATCATTTTGTTGAAGATCAAATTTGTAAGCCTTTAATGGCATTAAGAAGGGATAAAGTGTACCTAGGGATCACTTGGGGATTCTAAGGTAGATGAGTTGTGTAAAGACCTACAAAGATCGAATTGATTTTAATATGGCTAATAGAGCCATTATATGGTGTCAAATGCACTTGAAGTGCCTAAAAATGTAAATTGACAAAAATTGGCAAAATGAAGCCTAGAAGGCTCATAGAGGGTTTATGGGGTTTAAGAGTGGGTTGAGGATTTAAAGTTGGGATAAATTCCTAAAAATCCTTTGGAAGATTAATAAAATGCATAATGATGCAAGGTTTTCAAAGTTGACAACTAGGTTGTCAACTAGAAAATAAAATAAAAATAAAAACTAATTGCAAATAGTCATAACTAACTATAACCGGTTAAAGGAAGTTGCAAACCGGTTGGGAAAGGGTATTTTGGGTTGTGTGAATGTGAGTTTGAGAGAGGAGGAGTCTAAGGGAGTTTTTAGTAGTGTTTGGGTCGAAAGGAAGGCATTGTAATAAAGTTTCAATGCAATAATATTTAATTCTCTGCAAACAGTCAAGTTGCTTCCATGAGGGAACAATCCTCTCTTGCGCATTGTTAAACCTCCATTACAATGCAATATTTATTGTAAATGGACTGATATAATTTTGGTTTGAGTTATCAATAATTTCCATGTGCAAATTTAGATTGTTTTGTGAAGCTTAAAGACAAGAATCTCAATCAGATTTTTGACTGTTCCTAGGCAGATTTTAGTGTGCAATCAAAAATTTCTTTTGAAGTTTTAATACTGAATTAGAATCCCCCACTACTATGGTTAATGTTACTTTTGGGGAGAGTCTAAACCATTCATGTTATGTATTCATATGAGTTTGTATGCAAGGATGGATGGGAGATTGAAGAGAGGATCAGACAATGTTGAAGAAAGTTGAAGATGATTGTTCCAGAAAAATACAGTCCAAAGCAGGGGCAATATATTTCCAAAAAACTATTGGATCTTTCTAAGATTAGAATATGTTGGTGAGAAACTAATTACACCCATCCTCACTAGAGAGATTGAGTAGTTTGTATCTTCTTAAAAATTTACACCTATTTTTGTGAGGGTATGTCTAGAGACATCAATGAAGCATATTTTTGGTGATTGGGCTAGTGAGCACTTAGTAAGAGATAATTGCTTGGTTGAAGACACTGATGTGTTTGAGGGACATTGGTGATATTTATAAAATATGTAGAGTCTATGGTGGCATAAAGACAAGGTGTGCACTATGATAGGTTATGAAGTTAGCTTGGATCAAGGATAATGATCCTCATGAAGATGCTTGATTGGTGTTGTAGAAACACTATTGAAGACCCTCTTTTATTTGTTGATTGCAAGTCCACCTAGGGCCTCTGTATCAATTGGTATCAGAGCTCAGCAAGATATTTTCAAGCTCATGTATGCTGGAAGATTGAGTTACAGTTTTCAAATGCCATGGAGAAAGAAGAAGCAAGGAGAAGGAACAGACAACGCCATTCCATTTTTAGAACAAAGTGTAGATGCAAAGGCAAGGTATGCAAAGTTATTGTGGATAGTGGTTCAATTGATAATTTATTTTCTACTGAGATGGTTGAGAAGTTAAAGTCTAGAAAGGATACCGCATGAAGCACCTTACAGAGCTTTTGGTTTAGGTAAATACTAGTGGTTTGATGTCTTAGAGAAAACTTATGTTCATTTCAAAATTGGGGATTATTGTGATGTAGTTGAATGTGATATAATGCCACTACGAGATTGTCATTTGATCTTAGGTAGGGCATGGAAATATGATACTAACACTAGGTATGATGCTTGCAAGAACACTTATACTATCATTAAGGATGGAGATAATTTTGTGTTAACTCCATTGTTGGAAGAAGATGATCTGTCTTGGAAGGAGACAAGAAGTCTGGATTTAATTGATAGAATTGTATTTCCAGAGCATGAAGAACAAATGGATGAGGCTAAGGAGGAAGAAGTGATTTAGAGTGCAACGACATGTGATGAAGGAATAGACCAAGATGAGTTACACATTCCATTAGAAGGGCACGGACAACAGATGAACACTGGTGTAGAGAGTGAACAACAAGATGTTGTTGTTGAACCTTATGAGGAAAAGGTTCTTGCAGATGAAGGATAGTTGATGACAGGTATGGTTGAAGAAAATATCATTTTCTCGGATGATGGGAATTTTGACAAGTATGATCAAGAAGGAACGGACATAGTCCAAGGATCACATGCCGAGGAGAAGACTATTGACATAGAGGATGGCATAGTTATTACTCACTGTGATTCCCTAGAGATATACAAACAAGAGAAATGCTAGCTTATGGATCAATTTGATAGGTATCTATATATAGGTGATATTATGAGTATGTCTAATCTATTTGTCCCAGGATTCAAAGAGGTACCACTACACATACCACAAAGGGTATTCACCATGAAGATTGGAACCAACACGTTGTGTGGAGTGACATCAATTTAGTCATTCTTATGATGACAACATTTCCTTCATGCAATTGGAAAACTTGGAAGAAGCTCATGCCAATTCAATGGGACTTGAATTTATGTGTCCCTAGGAGTATGATGCAGGTGCATCATGAGACTGGAAATAGTTTATCGATTCTAGATTATACATTGTTATTTTACATTGTAATATGGCTTAGTAAGCCATTTTTTTGTCTTAATGTGTAATTAAGTGTGAGACTCAAGTCAAGTTATCTTAGTAGTAAGTGTCGTAGATATAATAAGTAAAAGGTTTGTATCATCATGAAGTTGACAAATTCATTGTCAACTCCACGATCCATTACTAGTTTAGTTGGTTTTCCAAATAATCATACAACTCAGTCATTTGAGTCTCTTAGAGTAGTGGGAAGTTAAAACTTAGTTATGAGAGTTAGTTCTCTAAGTTAGTTATCGGTTGTGTTTAGCTTTGAAAGTTCTTTATCTTTGCAGTTCCAAAACCGATAAGGGATGGTAGAGTAGAGTGGTGTAGGATGGGAGAATGAGAATCAGTGAAAGGAAAGAAAAATGTAAACAGGAACAGAATAATGAAAAGAATGATTAAATTTCCTGGTTCTTTACTTTCTCATTTGAAATTTCTCTATTCTTACACTCGTGAATGGTCACATCAAATGTAAAATGGATTTCAAAGTCTTTGTTTTAATTTGTTTGATCTTGGCATCAGGTTTTGTTGAAGTTTAATGTTTTATTGAGGTCAGTTTGTCACAATGCTGAATGGGAATAATGGAACAGGTTTCTCTGACTGAGAATTGATTTCAAACTAAGTTGCATTCTAATTATTTATCATTTACATTACAATTTCGAAGATCTTTGTTTTGTTGATTCATGGTATCGGGCTTTGTTGAAGGAAGTTTATTTGTTTATTGAAATTGGGTTTTGTGTTATCTTTCATGAAATGTGAATGTCCTATTTTGTTATGTATTAGTTTTCATGATAGTGAAATGATTGTAAAAGCTGAGAGTTGAATCGGTTATCTGAAATCACTTTTGTTCGTTACTGGTTATTGACATTGAGGACTTTGTTTGCATAATAATCCAAACCAATTTTCCAAGAAACCGTTATATGAGTTTTTAGATTGGTTCATCCCAAGTTATCGAAACTGGTTATTCCTTAGAGTATTCAAATTTATGAGTCTATACAATCCCAATTTGGGATAGATTGAATCTTATTGTTGAACGAGTCTTGAAGTTCAAATTGGTGTCGAATCTTGATATCGACAGAGACTCGAGAGGAGAAGTATGCATCCACAGAAGTACTTGTATTTGGTGTAGCTCGAAAGATATTTGTATCATTTCCCAAAACACAGTCAGAAAACCACATGTTTGTACATGACATTTGGAATTGAAGGAATGTGGCAGCCCGTACTTAAATAGTTCCACATGGTGTTGGGTAATCCAACCACAGTCTGCCATGAAGTTGTAAGTCATGCAACATTTATCAAATCTTAGTGAATCAATGATTGGTTGGGTAACATAACATTGAGCCAATGTGATTATATTGTTAATTATTTTTATTATTGTTGGAATGTTAAAATGTTATGAACCTCTGATCAATTTTTACAAAGAAGAATAATGAGACATGTAGATTTGAATGATTGGTGATGTTCTTCTCTCTCTCTCTCTCTCTCTTTCTAATTTTTCATAGGGCCCACCCGCTATAGGGCGCACACCCTATAGTGCGTGCGCGCTATGTAAGAATATGGACTACATTTTTGTGGTTTTTCATAGGGTGCACACGCTATAGCACGTGCATGCTATGTAAGACTAAAAACAAATAGGTCTTATGTGTTAAAGATCTCGTGAAAGAGGCCCAATTTTTTTGTATATTGTATGGTTTCAACATTTTATCCGATAAATATTTGCTTTTCATGGTCTTGAAGGTGACAAAGAAGCATATTCTATCAATTTGCACCATCTTTTTGTTCAAAAATCAACATCGAATTGTGAAAGTCAATCATTCTTCACCGAAATTTATCGATTGAGGTAAGTTTTTTAATATTTTACATGTGAAATGTGAATAAAGAGTCTTTTAGTTTATAATTGGTATGATATAGACTTGTTGAATACACAATTTGATATAATTGTAATAAATTTATTGTAATCAATTCATATGTAGAAATCATCATCATGTCGAGGAAATGAGCAAATATTTTAACACTGGAAGAGCATGAAAGAGACAAAGAGAAGAAAAGGGAAAGAATGAGACAACTTCGTGAACAAAAAAAATTGGATACCATAGAGGAATATTTTTCTTTGGATGAGGAACATGAAACATCAATACAAAGTAAGAGAGAATTGGAATTGGAAACAAAAATACAACGAATGAGAAACTTGTGTGCAACAAGACAATTGAATTATGAAGATGTGGGCACATCATCTATGAGTTCCCAAGTTGAAGAGACATCATCATCCAATGTTGGAGGCACACCATTGTATCATGTTGAAGGCACCCCATTGTCTAATTTCAAAGGTGTGGGAACACCCTTGTATCATGTTGAAGGCACACCATCATCTACATCCCAAGGTGTATACACCCCCTTGTATCATGTTGAAGGCACACCATTATCTACATCCAAAAGTGGAGGTACACAATTGTATCATGTTGAAGGCACACCATTATCTACATCCCAAGGTGTAGGCACAACATCGCGTCATGTTGAAGGCACTCAAGATGGTACATAATTCACACATAATGTTTTTGATGCTCCTAGAATTATTTATAGAAAACCAAAATATTTGATTGATATTGATACTAAAATTTTGCAAGCAATGACTGACAAGATTCCCAAGTGTACTTGTCAAAGAAATGCTAATCATATTTGGAGATCATTTTTTGAGAATTTAAACATGACAGGAAGATGTCAACTATTTGTTGAAATGATGAGAAATCTAAAATTTAGGCCCATCATGAAGATTCTTGGGCTAAGAAGGATGGATGAGTCAAGTGAAAAATCTATTGTAAAGAATCTAATGACTGCATATGAGAGTGTGGGTTCTACATCATGCATGAAAGATAGTAATGTCACACGACATATACTTACATCAACAATAGTAAGCTCTCAAATGAAGAAATATTGACTCATTAGAAACATAAGAAAAACATTGAAAATAAGTAGAAAGTCTCTAATGAGAGCCCTGGGAAGGTGTCAAAAAGTGGAAGATCCAAATAGCAATGAGTTATGGGCATTTTCTGGTAGACTACCACAAAAAGATAAAGAAATTGTTGAAGCTTTGAAATCTTTGATTGAAGATTTTTGGATGAATAACACATGAGTATCTCCTAATCAAAAGGATATTGTAAGGAGGATTGGTAGTCAAATTCGTGTTCCACATCCAAAACATTTTTTGGATTCAACTCAAACACAATTCTTTGCAAAATTTACGCATATGTATCCTTAAATTAAAATTAGTCAGAGATATTTTGAAATGTGTAAACCTTTTTATGTGAAGATAGATCACACATGCACAACTTGTTGTTGTAGAGTACATATTGAATTTTCTAACCATTTTGAAGTTTATAAGAATATATGTGTAGATTTTCAATCTAACAATATTTTGCAGGATTGTAACATAAATGTCCAACCTAGATCTTCAAGGGAATTAATATCTACCATTTTATGTGAAAGAGTGGATGGTCAACAATTTTACAAGATCTCATGCTTGAATGTTACATGCATAGATTGCGGAGGTTTGCGACATTTTCCAATTTGTCAACATATGGAGAGTACACATGCAATTGGTAATGAAAGAGTGAAATTTGGAAAATATCAGACCGTGACATACAATCTAAAAGATGGAAAAGAGGCTAAAAGATGTGATTTAGTAATTGAAAAAATTCCAATGTATTAGTTCATGGACATTTTTCATCAAAAAATTATTTATGAGTATGCAAGGCATACACATAGAGCATGATGGTTGGATATGCAATTCAAGTTGTGCAAGGAAACATTCCCACTTGATACCATTGTTTCAGTTGTGGACTTTGTAGAGGACTACATACTACAACCACATAATGAGGTGCAAGCAAAGTATTATAGCTCTCAACAGGTTGCTATATTTGTTCATATAGCATTCATGCATTCACCTAACAGTATAGAGGAGAACTGGAAGATATTAAGGGAGTATCATTTTTATATCTGTGATGATCTCTCATATTCTACAAAGTTTGTACACAGTTTCTTTCAACTATTTTATGGTCATTTGGCTAACAGGGGCATAAAATATCATCGACATATCATATGGTCAGATAATTGTGCATTACAATTCAAGAATTCTCGGATGTTTTATTGGTTGTGCAAGATGCATAAGATTACTAGAATTCAATATATGTGAAATTTCACAAAGGCTGGTCATGGAAAGGGAGAGCATGATGGTGCAGGTGCATGTATTAAAAGAGCCTTAGCATGTGAAGAATTAAAGTACAAAGAGCAAGCAACATTGTCAGATGCAGGATGTATTGTCCAGTGGTGTAATGCTACAATGGGTCCAAGTAATGAAGGTGAGTCTACGGTTCATAGATTTTTTTGGTTGATGGATGAAACTAACATTGCACCATATGAGGATTGTTGTACACTGACAGGAGTGAGCTACAGTCTTTTAGAAGTTGTAATGCAGGTTCATGGAGTATCCATACCCGACATATGGTGTGCTTTTGTTCATCATGTGTAGATGAAGATTAGGATGGGTGTGAGTCAAAGGAATGGGTTGATGAATAGTATACATGTGTTTTGAGTCCACTTGCCTCCTATCATCCCCATGAATAACTACAACTGATAGAAATGGAATCATCCATTGACTTTGATCACTTATCTAATCTAGTACAACCAGGTAAATTTTCCACATACAAATAATCTCAAATTTAGTACTTTATCATAAATATTAAGTAAACTAATGTCCTAATTATGTTTATATCATTACAGGCCATGTTTTTGTTGTTATTGCACCTGAAGACAATTAAGAAGGGACAAATTATTATTTTTGTCATTGTGTTGAGGAAAAAAAGAAATTGGATCACTCAGTTATCGATGGTGAAGAATTAGAATACCCTATAGGAGCGGTGGTTGTAACTGGTACATGGCTTAGACGGTATGCTATGAAGAACCCTAGGTTGTGGTTGTTCGAGTATTGGAAGACACGCAAAAAGATTCTTCATTATTCAAACCTCGTTGTTGCATCAAATGTCCACTTGATCAGATATGGGGGAAGATCACATAATAAAAATCTTTGGAAGGTTCGTAAGTCAGACCGCGAGGCAATACTTGAGACAATGAAGGGTAGGGTGGATCCAATTGGTTCATTGAACTAATTGGAGATACAAAATTTTGTAATGTCAAATTTATAGAGCACTGTAAATTGGGTGGACTGTAAATTGCTCATGCATTACCCCGTATGTATAATGTGAAGGCCATGGGTGTACTTGTAGGCACATAATACTTGGAAGGCCATGGAAGAGCCTTAAGGAACCAACTCAATTCAAAGATGGACCATCTAGTAGATCCAATACCTTAGCAGACACCAACTATGCCTAATTCCATCACCATTACAGAGAAACTCATAGATATATTGACTCCCCAACATCCCAACCAAGAAAAAATCTTTCATAAGGTTTAAAAACACAAAAAATTTAAGTTTTTAAAGTCTCAACACCTACCCATTCTTTTAGCCACCAAACCCTTGTTTCTAGGGTCACACAACTAGGGCCTACACAAATGGAACCTTACAACATCTTCTGGATCAAACCGGTTGATCAAACACATCAGTATGGATCCCAAAATCTATAATCCACCATAAAAATGTCCACTCTTAAGGATTTAAACTCACCAAAATGACTGGTCCCAAAATAGGGCTCTCCTCACACAACAAACTCCTTCATTTAGTGATCTCTCCAACATTAGCCATCATATTCTTGCACCAAACATTATATTACAAGGATATAATACACATTCAAACCTATCCCACCAATGACATAGGGGGTGGGAGAGTGAATCCTCATAAGGAGACCTCAATCCCAATCACTAACTGTGACCCCAAATCCAGTCACTATCAAGAACACCAGTAATTCCTCTGCAAAGATAAATAACAACCAAGGAAAAGTACTTACATCATAGACCAATCCAAATCACGTTTTATGAAAATATTTTAATTCACTGGTCCTAGACTACACTCTGAGCTGAAGTGTCCCTCAAGGTCCCTTCAGCATGAAATTAGCGATCTTTATGGGGTTATATCTTGGAGCTCATGCGAGCTAGCATCAAGACATTAGGTGCTACAAGACCATGTTTCCAGGGCCTACAATAACCTATCTTAGTTTTTTAGAGATTCAAGTTTGTTTAAATTTGGCAACACATTCTCGGTCAATGTCAAAACTCAAAGTCTTCCTCAGTTCAAATGACCAACATTGTAGTATCTTTCAAACCGTCAGTCGTAGCATCAAACCATCTATTCCAATAGCTCCAAATAGCTAAGTAAACACTAGTGGCAACCTCATTTTCCACACAGAGTCGCTTGAACACCGCCAATGACTCCTGGCTGAAGTGTCCCTCAAGGTCCCTTTAGCATGAAATTGGTGATCTTTACAGGGCCATATCTCATAGCTCATGCAAGGTAGCATTGATCTGTTAGGTGCTACGGGACTATGTTGCCTTAGCCTACAATAAACTATCTCAATTTTTAGAGATTCAAGTTTGTTTAAATTTGGCAACATATTCTCGGTCGATGTCAAAACTCGAAGTGTTCCTCAGTTCAAATGGCCAACATTGTGTATCTTTCCAATTGTCAGTCATAGCATCAAACCATCTATTCCAACAGCTTCAAATGGCTGGGTAAATGCTAGTGGAAACCTCATTTTCCACACTGAGTCGCTCAAACACCACCAATGAGTCTAGGCCAAAGTGTCCCTCAAGGTCCCTTCAGCATGAAATTAACAATATTTATGGGGCCATATCTCACAGCTCATATGAGGTAGCATCGATTTGTTAGGTGCTACAGGACCGTGTTGCCGGGGCCTACAATAACCTATATGGGTTTTTAGAGATTCAAGTTCATTTATATTTGGCAATACATTCTCAGTTGATGTCAAAACTCAAAGTGTTCCTCAGTTCAAACGGCCAACATTGTGTATCTTTCCAACCGTTAGTTGTAGCATCGAACCGTCTAATCCAATAGCTCTGAATGGCTAAGTAAATGCTAGTGACAACCTTTTTCCACACCGAGTCACTCGAACGCCACCGATGACTCTGGGCCAAAGTGTCCCTCAAGGTTCCCTTCAACATGAAATTGACAATCTTTACAGGGCCATATCTTGGAGCTCGTATAGGGTAGCATCAATTTGTTATGTGCTAAGAGACCATGTTATTGGGGCCTACAATAACCTATCTTAGTTTTTAGATATTCAAGTTTGTTTATATTTGGCAACACATTCTCGATCGATGTCAAAACTTAAAGTGTTCCTCAGTTCAAACGGCCAACATTGTGTATCTTTCCAACCGTCAATCGTAGCATCGAACCATCTATTCCAATAGCTCTGAATGGATGTGTAAACACTAGTGGAAACCTCATTTTCCACACTGAGTCACTCGAATGCCATCGACGACTCCATGTTGAAGTGTCCCTCAAGGTCCCTTCAACATGAAATTGGTGATCTTTATGGGACCAGATGTCAGAGCTCATGAAAGGTACCATCGATCTATTAGGTTCTATGAGACCATGTTTTTGGGGCCTACAATAACCTATCTTAGTTTTTAGAGATTCAAGTTCATTTATATTTGGCAACACATTCTCGGTCGATGTCAAAACTTGAAGTGTTCCTCAATTCAAATGACCAACATTGTGTATCTTTCCAACCGTTGGTCGTAGCATCAAACCATCTATTTCAATAGCTATGAATGGCTAGGTAAACACTAGTGGCAACTCATTTTCTACATTGAGTCACTCAAACACCGCCGATGACTCCGGGTCGAAGTGTCCCTCAAGGTCCCTTCAACATGAAATGAATGATCTTTATGGGGCCATATCTCAGAGCTCGTACAAGGTAGCATCAATCCATCAGGTGCTACGAGACCATGTTTCCAAGGCCTATAATAACCTATCTCAGTATACAAAGATTCAAGTTCATTTATATTTGGCAACACATTCTCGGTCAATGTCAAAACTTGAAGTGTTCCTCAGTTCAAACGGCCAATAGTGCGTATCTTTCCAACCGTCGGTCGTAGCATCGAACCATCTATTCCAACAACTCTGAATGGTTGGGTAAACGCTAGTGGAAACCTCATTTTCCACACTGAGTCACTCAAATGCTGTCGATGACTCTGGGCCAAAGTGTCCCTCAAAGTCCCTTCAACATGAAATTGACAGTCTTTACGGGGCCATATCTCAGAGCTTGTGTGAGGTAGCATCGATCTGTTAGGTGTTACAGGTCCATGTTGTCAGGGCCTACAATAATCTGTCTCAATTTTTTAGAGATTCAAGTTTGTTTATGTTTGACAACACATTCTCGGTCGATGTCAAAACTCAAAGTGTTCCTCAGTTCAAATGGCCAACATTGTGTATCTTTCAAACCATTGGTTGTAGCATTGAATCGTCTATTCCAACAGCTTTGAATGGCTAGGTAAATGCTAGTGGCAACCTCATTTTCCACACAGAGTCACTCAAATTCCACTGACAACTCCAGGCTGAAGTGTCCCTCAAGGTCCCTTCAACATGAAATCGATGATCTTTACAGGGACATATCTCAGAGCTCGTGCAAGTTAGAATCAAGCTGTTAGGTCCTATAGGACCATATTGCCGAGGCCTACAATAACCTATCTCAGTTTTCATAGATTAAAGTTTGTTTATATTTGGCAACACATTCTCAGTCGATGTTAAAAATTAAAGTGTTCCTTAGTTCAAATGGCCAACTTTGCATATCTTTCAAATCGTCAATCATAGCATTGAACCGTCTGTTCCAATAGCTCCAAATGGCTGGAAAATCACTAGCGGCAACCTCATTTGGCACACTGAGTCACTCGAACGCCACTGACAACTTTGGGTCGAAGTGTCCATCAAGGTCCCTTCAGCATGAAATCGGTGATCTTTATGAGGTCATATCTCAGAGCTCATGCGAGGTAGTATCAATCTATCAGGTGCTACATGACCATGTTGCCAAGGCCTACAATAATCTCTCTCAGTTTGCAGAGATTCAAGTTCATTTATATTCAGCAACACATTCTCAGTTGATGTCAAAACTCACAGTGTTCCTCAGTTGAAATGATCAACATTGCATATCTTTCAAACCGTCAGTCGTAGCATCAAACTGTCTATTCCAACAGCTCCAAATGGCTGAGTAAATGCTAGTGGCAACCTCATTTGGCACACAGAGTCACTCAAACACTATCGACAACTCTGGGCCAAAACATCTCGTGGGTACAGTCAGAGAATAGAAAGTTCTAATGATCATTTGTAACATGTTTTTGGATTTGGTTTTGATGTAAGGATACTCCTTTTATTGTGTTTACTTATTTATGCAATCATTTTTTTTATTTTTTTTGGTATTGAAGTCTAGTAATAGACTGGTGTTCTTGGAACTAGGACTAGTTCAGGGTACGAACACTAGTACATTTGACCCACTTTTTAGACCAACATTTCCAACCAAGTTATAAAATGATTTTCCATGGTCAGTTTATAGAAGAAAATTTTGGTTTTGTTTTACTTCTATTCCCATGTTGGTCTGAATTACAACCCTAAATAGTGGTCGTAATTCTGACCAACATGGGAATAGAAGTTAAAATAAAAAGTCAAATTTTATACATATATCCCGCCTACTGGCAACATAGTCCGTGAGCAAAGGAGTGCTGAAGGAGGTAGTATAAGGAGGGAAGATGTATGTTGACACCCCCTATATGCATCTATCTTGTAAGTTCTGGCATCTCCTTCTCTTCCACATTGGTATTGTCAAACACGAGCAAGCATCAAGAGGAATAGGCATTCGATTTCAACCATTTCATTGTAACATTGGTAAGAAATTCAATTTTTTTGGCATTTGCTTAGTGAAGGGTAATTTTTTATTTTATTTTTAAATTGTTTTCATTTGTCACAGGTTTGAAACCCTAATCTCTGCACTTCTAATGGTGTTCACGCCACCATTAGAAGTGGCATGAACACCATTAGAAGTGGCCCATGAATTTCCACTTCTAATGGTGTTCAATTTCCAGAGATATAGAGTAGTCAACTAAGGGTGGGTTCTTTATTTCCTCATCAACTGAGTTTAAGGTAAAATTGATGCTACCTTTGGTTTCATTGTAAAAAAATGTTGAATAAGTGGTTGAATATCATGGAAGTGCAGAAAATAAAAGCTATTAAAAACTCAATTGCAAGCCAACGAAACTTTGTTTAACTTTGAATTGTTAAAAATTTAGAATAAAACCTTTGTTAATTGTGTGCCCTTAGTTGTAGATAGAAAATAATGATGTGGTCTCAATCCTTGACAGAAAATCGTGTCCTGAACATAGAAAAAAAAACCCCAAAAATGTTTGCAATGAATTCAAATTCCTTTTGGCTTTTGCATTCATCTTATAAATCTCTGATTCTTCATAGTTTCTTGCATATCGTGTTTCTAAGAGCACTCAATGTAACACAAGATCTTGTTAATTCAATAAAAGGACTGAAATTCTTTGATTTTAAGACTTCAAAATAATAGAATCAGTACATGGAATGATCAAAACTTATAATACCAATCAATGAATGCTTTTCCTATCAATGTTGCATTGAATAGAGAGTTTAATAATGTAAACACCAGATTGTGTCTTCACGAGCAGAGAAGTGACTGTTTGTGTAGACACCGAAAAATCCTTCAGAAAATAAATTATTTTTGTTTTCTGAAAATCCTTGATGACATCATTATTTATTAATTAATTAATTATTTAATTAATTAATTTATTTTTATGGCATTAAATCCCTCTCTCTTAATTAAAAATCTTTAATTAAGAAATCTAGCCTAAAAATGTCATTTGGACATTATCCCTAATTTATTAATTATTTAATTAATAAATTGACCAAAAAACTTCAAAAATAAATTAATTTATTTTTTATCCCAAACTTGGCCAATTTCCTTAAGACCACTAACCTCTTCCAAAATCTTCTAATCCCATCTTTTCTAACCCTAATCCCAAGGTTAAATATTTAATTAAGGTTAAATATTTAATTTTCATATTTATTGAAAATATTTTAATAAATATTCCTAAAACTTAAGCTTTTGGAATGAATAACTTTTATTCCATGAAACTAAGGAGAAATCTAGACTCTTCTAGAATCTTCTCAAATCCACCCTCTTCACCCATCCTAATCCTTTTTTTTGTCCTAATCTAATCCTAATCCTACCCTTAAACCTTTGTGCAATCCTAACCAAGCTTAAGACTTTTCTAAACCAAAGAAAAGTCTTTCCTTCCAAATATCTCAACCACAAAACATTTATTGCTTCCCCAAAGTCTTCAAAGCCTCTTAAAGCCCATTCATTGCTCTTACAAGCATTTATTTGGAGAGTTATGAGCTTGGAGCCCCCTTTGTTGACTCCTCTTTGCCCTTCCCTTCATCCACTCACCTTGTGACATGTCTCACCTCCTGATTGGCTGAGAACTAGCACAATCCATGTGCTTCCCTTTGAGTGAATCTTGGCCTCTCTTAAAGATTTCAATCCTGGCCATTCATTCCTCCTACCCCAAGCCTTTAGAAATCCTATAAATACCCTCACTTCCTAAGGCAAATCATCTCTCAACTCTCAAACTCAATAGCAAAGTTATAATGCCATTTTCATTCTAGCATAAGCATAAACTCATCATTTTAGATCATTTTCAAGCTTAAATCACATCTAAATTAGCTTAAATGGATTAACATAGATTCATTTCTTATTTTAATCTTAGTTCTTTCATTTAGCTTTGCATATTTGTGTGTTCTTGAGGCCTTTGAGGCAAAATAGGTTCCTCATACCTATTTTGTGTCATTTTGGGTCTTCATCAACCTCAAATCATCCTATTTTGCATGCTCCAAGTGCTTGAGTTTGCACACCCACATCCATCTATATCCAAGCATATCAAACGGTGCATGGGCGCATCCGTTTTAGGCTTAAACTGAGGTGGCTTTGATTTTAGTTTGTTTACCATTAAATTTGATTTGATTATATGCTATGACGTTTGTTTGTCTTTGGCCTTCAAAATAGGTTTAGGTGCATGCTCAAATCCTAGTCTACATTCTGGCACGCCCGGTGGGACTAATACCACAATCATTTTGATGAAATTATACTTTATATGCTTGTATTTTGCAGGAAATAAAAGAAATGTCACCTTCATGAAAAGAAATGACGCCTACAGCAATTAAATGTCACCTTCAAACAAAGAAATGTCACCTTCATCAAAAGAAATGTCGCCTACAAAGAATCCAGTCACGCCTTCATGCAATTAAATCACGCCTTTGAGGAAAGAAATGATGCCTATGAGCTCTGTTTTCACGCCTGCATAACTGAGATTTTCCTGTTGTCGATAACTTCTGTTACGTCCCAGAATTCTTCTTTTGTCGCCTGCATATAAAGAAATCACGCTTGTAACAAAAGAAATCACGCCTCTGCATATTTATCTATCGCCTTTTGAGGTACAGAATATCGCCTGTAAGAATGAAGTGTCACCTCTGAACTTTCCAGCATCGCCTCTAAGCTGGACAGTGTCGCTTTTTTGTTTTTGCTTGGGACTGGTTTTTCACTTCTTTTATTACAGCAAAGGTCAAATTCAATCTTGAATGAAACTTAAGGAAATGAACTTAGGTCCTAGAGTGTCATTGTCAATTTGAAAATCAAACCAAATCTCGAATGCACTAAAGGAAACAAACAACTCTATTCCCTATCTCGTTTCAAATTTCAAAGCAAGCAAACAAATTCAATTTTGAGTGATCTAAGGGATAAAACAAAGCTTTTTCAAAGTTCTTAAATCAACTCGCTAATCAAATCTTGAATGCACAAAAGGAAAGAACTTGCAAACATTCAATTCATTTATATTTTGAGGAAAAGAACAAATCAAAATCTAATCACGAGTGTCTTCATTTCAAAGTTCAAACATCACTTAATCAAATTTAGGAAAATGAACAAAATCTGCTTGATGTGCATGTAGGAGTTTTTTCAATTCTTGCATAATCCTTGTTAGAGTAAGCAATGTGGAACATTTGAACTTGGACAAGTTCACCTATTCTGCTTTTAGCGAGGCCTGTCCAAGGAGAAGCGCTTCCTCCTCGGAGAACGACCTCAAACCGGTATCCCCCCCGGCCGGTATACAAATAAGCGAATACCAAAAGAATCGCTTACATCTCCTAATCGCCGGGCGTTCGTGCCAAACACGTGTCTGGGGATGGTAAACATTCCTCTCCCCCAGCATAATTGGCAAGGCTCTTAAGTGAGTCATGGATGATCAGCAAAACTGGGTATGGAGACACCACGGAACTATTAAAAACTTGATAAACTAGAAGCTACCCTATCTACATCCGAAAGTATCAAAATCCTTGTGCAAGGACCGATTCCAAGGGGTTTACCGGGTCGCCTCAAGATTACTCACCATTTGTATTCCCTTCTGGGAGATACCAAGCTGTGGGCAAGCGATTTTGATACTCACCTTCCTTAGGTAGATCTGTTTGAAGTGCTTGACAGTCAAAGACTCCGTGAAAACACTTGTTCAAACATACACTTTCAAAGCTTTGTCAGAGTTAGTTGCCTTTGTTTGTATCCCGCAGGGTTGCTTTGTCCCTTGCGGAGATTGCTTTGACTTTAACCTTTGCCATTGGAAACCTTTGCCTCAAAATCAGAAGCCTCTTTTCCAAGTGATGCCCAGCAAAAACAAACATCCTAAAGCAAAGTTGCCCAAATCTCAAGCCTATCAAGAGCGAAAAGTTATCAAGAAGAACACCAAGACCTATCAATCCATTATCCAAGCAACCCAAGCAGAGGAGAAGTCCCAAACCAGACTTGAGAACATTGCCCATAACGCTCGCATCAAACAATTCGCCTTCCGTTTCTGAGTTAACCATCACTTTGTCAACCTTGAGCCAGAAGATTAGCCTTTTCCTTGTTCATGTCTTGTTCCATCTTCAGATCTTGAAATCTTGTCTCAAACAGCCTTGCATCTTAGTTTCATCCTAGTTTCACCCTTTGCATCAACATCAAAACCTTAGTTGCATTTCAAGAACATCATAAAGTGCATTTATCTTCCTACCAGCATTCTAGAATCAATCCTTGTCATTTGCATTATCCCTTTACATAAAGCATTGTCCCTTCACCCTTCAATACCTTTTCCACCAGCATCCCCCCATCAGCTTTCCATATCTTTCCAGCAGATCCATCATCTTTTGCTCCAAATCCAGAGATCCATCAGCACTTAGTGTTTACCCTTTTGGGTTGTTCCTATCCCATATCCAAGATCAGAGACCATCATCCTCTTTTTGACACAACGTGTTGTCATAAAGAAATCAAACCTTGTCCTTGCATAGCCATCATCTCAAGCAAGAGATTGGAGTGTATTGATAAGAAACTTGTTGACCAAAGATCATCAGTCTATCTTAGGTTGACCCCATCATATCTCTGATCCTCCATTTGGGAAAAATAGCAGCTCATTTGTTGACCACTCAGTAATCTTTCACCAACTTTCCACCAGCGACCTATCTTTCCTCCACCGTCTTGATCCATATCCGTTCCATCCAGCTTCCATCATCACCATCTTGATCCATCTTTGCATTTGCATCTTAGAAGTCATCATCTTTAGAAGTTCATCAACTTTGCATCCATCAACATCTTTTAGCCAAACATCTTGCATCCATTTAGCACTTGCATCTCCATGCCTGTTGAGACCAGATCTCGGAAAAGAAGAAGCATGAATCCTTATCCACCAACAACCTCATCCGATCCCAACCTTTTCACCAACGCCATGATGACCTACAATCCCCAGATCCAAGCCAGTAACCCATGTGAAGATCCAAACATCCCTTCATCCCCCTTGGCAAACCAAACATTTGCAAATCCTCCAGAAAGCCCACCAGCGACCAATGCCCTTATACCACAACATCAGCAAAGCACATTTGTTCACTACCTGCCAGAAAGTACCTCCATCCCACCATCTCTCTATCCACGCATCCCCATCAAAACAATCCAAGTTCCAGCACAAGCATATTCTCCGTTTGTCCAATCATTCCCCGATCCTATCATGCAAACACCCCAAGAGCTTTCCACCATTCCCCTTTTCTTGCAAGGAAGCCTCGCTAGTCCCGCAACACAAGCTGCAGCGCCATCCGCTCCATCTCCTACCCCTTTTGCTTCATCATCTGCTATGGCTGCCCAAACTCAAAACCAACACTTAAACCAAAGTCAGCTTCCACCTCTCACGCAAGCTTTTACACCAAAAGCTTCGCCACCATCCGCAAGTCAAGCAACGCCTTTCACCATCAAAGGAGCACCGTCACCCTTCACCCCCCAAGCACCCGTACCTTCTTCTTTGAGGTTAGCGCAATCGCTCCCCATTCCAAGCTCATCTTTCTCTTGGGTGTTTCCTTCATTTTCCTCCTTACAAGCATCCACTCAACCACAACCTCAACAAGCTCCTTTCTCTCAACCATCATTCGTGTCCCAAGCTCCCGTTGCTCCTACCATTCCATCATCCGCTGCAGTGCACCCTAACACAAGCTCTCAGTGGGGCCTTACACAAGAAGAAATGAAGGCATGGGGAATCCCATCTCAGTCCCCTACATCTATGGTTGCAAGTCAACAAACCACCTTCGCCCAAGCAGCACAGCAGCAACTACCCCAACCACCGCTGGCTTCAAGCTATTCGTCCCAAATCTCAAATACCTTCCAGCAAGTTCCACCACCTCAACAGCCAACTTTCCCCAGCTATCTTACCCCATCACCCTTTGCTTCTAGCTTCCCCACATCTGTTCCACCTCTAAGTAACGCAGGCATGCACCCAGCTTATATCAGCCAAACCCAAAGCCAACCTCAGCAACTACCACCATCATACCCGCAAGCAGCATCATTCCAACAGCCTCCCCCACAGCAACCACATGTCCCCTTTCAGCAAACACCCATCATTCCTCAACAACAGAAAGTCCCTTGCTATCAGCCCCAGCAACAAATCCCTATCATCCCCCAGCAACAACAAGTTCCCACCCATCAGTTACAACAGCAAGTTCCAAATGTCCAATATCAGCAAGCAGTCCCACAACAACCGCCAGTTCAACAACAGCAAGCAGACCAACAACATCAAGAGGTTCCATATCATTTACCACAATATCCCCCTATGCCACACCAGCAATATCCCCAACAACCATTGCCCCAAAATTAGTTCCAACCCATTTATCCACAGCAAGCGCCATATCCAGTTCCACAGCTTCCATCACAAGCAGAAGTCCCAGTTCCCTCGCCACTCAATGCTGAGTGGGAAGCAATGAAAAATGCTCTAAAGGAGCTACAAAGTGGAACAGAAAATAAAACATACAAGTTCGAAGAGGTGTGCTCATATCCCTTCGATCGGTCCATAGCAACTATCCCTTTCCCCAAGCATTTTGAGATGCCCAAGTTTGACAAGTATCGAGGGAAAGGAGATCCAGTAAACCATATCAAAGAGTTCTACATGGCGTGCCAAGAAGTGGCTTACAGTGATAACTATCTCCTGCGCCTGTTTCCCAAAAGCTTGGGAGGAACTGCTGTTGAGTGGTTTTACAAAATACCACATGGGACAATAAAAACCTTTGCTGAACTCTCTGAGAATTTTATCACACACTATGCCCATAATGTGGAGAATGAGTTGTCCTTGCTAGACCTATGCAACTCAAAGCAGAAAGATGGAGAAAGCCTTACAGAATACTTGCAAAGATGGCAGAATCTTACAACCAGGTTATCATATCAGCCGCCAGAGAAGCATCTAACAAAGATCTTCATTGATAACCTGCATCCAAAGCTATCCCATCACATGTGAATGAACTGTCTCAAGACATACCAAGACATCAAGAGCAAAGGCATAGGCATCGAGAAAGCTCTCCTAGACGAAGGCACTATTCGTCACTTCAAGGATGATTCCAAGAACAAACCCAACAATGATAAATCCCGTTACTGGAATCGTAACAAGAATGTTGTTACAGATGGAGCTACTGACACTAAAAATGTACAATTCGTTGTGGCTAGTCCTACACTAGCTCAAATATACCAACCGCCACAAGCGCCCATCTATCAGCAACCACCAGCTCCCGCATATCAAGCACCTATTTATCAGCAGCCTCCTCAAGCTCATCAACCACCTGTGCAACAGTATCAGCAGCAATACCAACAGCAGCAGCCAGCACGTCAAGGCAATCCTGTTAATGCAGTTAACGTTGCCCCAAGGCAGAACAAACCCAACAATCAGAACAATCCAAAGAGGACTTTCACACCTTTGGGTGAGCCTCTGGATCAGATCTTTTATCGGCTAGCCAAGGCAAATATGATCACATATCCGCCCATCCCACAGAAGGATGACAACGGACCAAAGTCTGATTGGTATAAAGAACATGAATACTGTGATTACCATCGCGTGAAGGGACACACTACATTGAAGTGCATGTGGCTTAAGAACTACATCCAGGATCTCATTGATCGCAAGGAGATCCAGGTCGATGCACCAGCTCAAGCTTCACCCAACACTGGTTTGCAAATATATCAAAATGTGTTCCCTCAACACGATACCGGGAAGAATCAAGCCAACGCCAATCAGCCCCAAAATCGTGGCAAAGGCAAGCAAGAAGATCACACAGCGGCCTACATAAACTATGACAAGTATGTCAGATGCATAACTCAAGTTGAGCCCATCCAAGATGAGCCCACCATCAATACCATCCACGTCAGAGGGCCGGATCGACAATGTGCTGCAACTACCCGCAGTGGTAGGATAACTGTTGCCGGTGCTCCTCCGAGATCAGCTGCTCCTCCAAGGCCAACATCTACTGCATCCACAGCATAGTCTAACACCAGGCCAGCATCAAATGCACACGCAACATAGCATAATGCACCAAGTGCACAATACAATATCATAGAGCATCTTGGGAACATGCCAGCCCAAATATCTATCTTGGATTTGCTCCGCACATCACCCATCCATCAGGAGATCCTGGACAAAGCTCTAAAAAAAGGCTATGTCCCCACGAACATTAACACAACTCAGTTTGAAACTCTTGTGGGACACCTATCAGCAGCATGTGCCTTGTCCTTCAAAGAATCTGATATATCAGATGTCGCTCCTGACCATACTCTCTCTCTCCGCATTGCTGTCATGGTCAGAGATTTTGCCATCAAACGAGTTCTAGTGGATAATGGCTCAGCCCTCAACTTGTGCACATTAAAATTCATCAAGAAGATCGGGTTCACGGAGGCCGACATACAACATGAGCAAATCACTATCAAAGCATATGACAACTTGGAGCGTACCTCTGAAGGTACTATAACTTTGCCTATCCAGCTAGGCCCAGCAATGCAAGATACTCTCTGCCACATTGTTGATCTTGACCTACCGTTCAATATCCTCCTCGGTCGTCCATGGATCTATTCCATTAAGGCCGTACCATCTACTTACCATCAGTGCATCAAGTTTCCACATCAAGGCACTGAGGTTACCATCCACGCTGACCCTAACCCCTTCGCATACTGCCTTGTGATGGAAGCATCTTTCCCTCATTCTACTCATTGTCCTGGAACTGATATTGGTACTTCTATTGCTAGCTCATCCCGATCCCATCGCGATCCAGAGACCATCCTCTCTTCCACCTTATCATCTGTCAAGATCAACAACCAGGGTTGTGGCGAATACAGCCTCAGTGATGCATTTGCTGTAGGAGCTCTTCCACGTGATCCACATACTCAAGGGCACCCAAGTTGTCAAAACAAGCCTGTTGAAGAATATTATAAGCTCAAGCAAATCGGAAACATGACTTTTGAGTCTCATGGTACCATCAACAGCAAAGAAATGGATCCAAATATTAACAAATGGTTATACAAAGATCCCCCACCACGTGACACCCAACTTCTTGAGTACTTCAAAGAGAAATACCCAATCCCCTACAAAAATGTCACAGAACACTATAACTATCAAGGTGGTGGTCTAGGACCACAAGAGGACAGAAATTTGTTTCCTATCATACCATCCCAGAATCCAGAACAGCAAGGACTTGGCTTTAATACCCCTCGCCTACTTGAACAAGAGCCCAATACCACAACTGCGGGCACTAACATGACCAACGTGAACTTTTTGAATAGCCAGGATGACCTCGTGGAAATCGAAGACATCCCCGAAGAGAAAGACATCCGATCCTATGACAATATCTTTGTCGACGACACCCTCCTGGGGACTTCTGTTCTCCAACAACTCTCCATTAACCTCATAGATCTTCCCCTCACAAACCCCGACCTCATAGATTGGGACCAACCAAGCATCGCACATATCGACGAGTTCCAAAGCGCATAAGCACTCCTAGAATTCATGGGGCTATCGGGTCCAGCAAGCAATCAAGATCCAACATCAACCTTTGTCTATCAGCTTCACCCAAAAGGATATTTTGGGGAAGAGGCAAGCTTTAGTCGCAAAAATGATAAAGCAAAAGAACATCACGAGTCTCTATGTGAAAACCCTTCTGGGGCACATTCTGATTCCAAAATAGTAAAAACAAAGGGCGTATCTTCTAGCGAAAACCAGGCAATTCAGGCGCTAGAAGATGAAGCCTTGCCTCTTCCCCCTATCCAAGATTATAGACCAGAGCAGTCGCTGATCATCATAGAGGAAACCAAGCCAATCAACTTGGGAACAGAAGAATGTCCAAGGATCACCTACATTGTAGTCAACCTAACAGAAGGAGAAGAAATCGCTCTCAGTGCCTTGCTCAAGGAATCCATCATCAACTTTGCATGGTCATACGCCCACATGCCTGGGCTTGATCCAAACCTTGTTGTTCATCATCTATCAGTAGATCCAAACGTCAAGCCAGTGAAGCAGAAGCTAAGGAAAATGCATCCAAAGGTAGCATTGCTCGTCAAAGTAGAGCTTGAGAAGCTCCTCCAAGCTAAGATCATCAGAGCAATAGATTATTCAGAGTGGATCTCTAACATGGTGCCAGTCACAAAGCCTTCTGGCGACATCAGAATCTGTACTGATTTCAGGGACTTGAACAAGGCATGTCCTAAGGATGACTTCCCATTGCCAAACATAGACATGCTTGTAGACCTCACAGTGGGTCACGAAATGCTGTCACTCATGGATGGATTTTCAGGCTACAATCAGATTCATATAGCAGAAGCAGATCAACATAAAATAGCATTCACAACCCCATGGGGTACCTTCTGCTACAACATGATGCCATTTGGGCTAAAGAATGCAGGGGCCACATATCAGAGAGCAATGACAGCGATCTTCCATGACATGATCCACAAGATCCTTGAAGACTATGTGGATGATATCCTTGCAAAATCCAAAACAAGGGATGAACACCTCAACATCCTAGAACGTGTGTTTGATCATCTGAATCATTATGGCTTAAAGCTTAATCCTAAGAAATGTGTCTTTGGTGTTACATCTGGCAAGCTTCTAGGCTTCATCGTCTGTAGACGAGGCATAGAGATCGATCCTAAAAAGGTAAAAGCAATAACAGAGATGCCTCCACCAAGAAATCTCAAACAGCTCAGAAGCCTACAGGGCAAGCTTCAATCAGTACGGTGGTTCATCTCGCAACTAGCGGACAAGTGCCAACCATTCTCACATCTCTTATGCAAAGACACCAACTTCAAGTGGGATCCCATATGTCAAAGAAGCTTTGATAAGCTTAAGGAGTATCTAGCTAATGCTCTAATCCTAGTACCACCAGTTTCAGGATGCCCACTCATCCTTTACATCTCAATAACAGCTACAGCACTAGGGGCACTCCTAGCATAGCATGATGATGAAAATAAAGAACGAGCTATCTACTACATCAGTCGCACTCTTGTGGGCTATGAGCTTAACTATTCACCCATGGAGAAAGCATGCTTAGCAGTGGTCTTTGCCACTCAAAAACTTAGACATTACATGCTTAGCCACACAATCAAGCTCATATCAAAGGTGGACCCTCTTAAGTATCTGTTATCAAGGACAACCCTCACAGGGCGTATGGCAAAATGGGTCATGTTACTCAGTGAATTTGACATTCAATATGTAGATCGCAAAGCAATCAAAGGGCAAGTCATTGCCGATCAACTAGCAGAAGCACCACTGGTGGATGCCTATCCACTAATCATGGAATTCCCCGATGAACATTTATGCATGATTAAAGAGCAGCCCATGTGGAAACTATACTTTGATGGTTCCAACACATCCCATAGCTCTGGGGCAGGAATCCTATTCGTCACACCTCAAGGTGACTATATTCCAAAATCATTCAAGTTGGGATTCCCCTGTACCAACAATATTGCAGAATATGAGGCACTCATCTTAGGTCTCAAAACAGCTATCCAATGGAACATCACAGAATTACAAGTATTTGGAGATTCACAGCTGATTATCAAACAAGTCCTAGATGAATATCAGACAAAGGACGACAAATTGCTACCCTACAAGCAACTGGTGGATAAACTGAAAGAGCATTTCCTACATCTACAATTCAATCAGATCCCAAGGCTTCAGAACAAAGCAGCAGATGCAATGGAAACCATCGGATCCTTATTGGAAATACCATGAGACGCATCACAGTATGAATTTCTAGTCGAGCAGCTACATTCACCAGCTTATGAGAACGCCGATGCAGACATGGTGTGTGTCTTGGTTGGTCCTCAATCCCCATGGTACCATGACATCCATGCATATCTAAAAAATGGTATCATATCTCCCCATCTCACCAATAACCAACGTCAAAACCTTATTCGCAGAGCTTCCTGCTACACTCTTGTAGCCAACACCCTATATCGTCGCGGGTATCATAATGTCCTATCTAGATGTTTAGACTCAAACGAGGCCGTCCTGGCCTTACAAGAAGTTCACGCTAGAATTTGCGGTGCCCACACGAGTGGCATGGTTCTAGCAAAGTAGCTACTTAGAGTTGGATATTATTGGCCAACAATGGAACATGATGCATGTGAATTTGTCAAGAAATGTCTCCCATGTCAACAGCATGCCAATTTGATACATGCACCAGCACAGGATCTACAGCCTATTGCACCACCGTGGCCTTTTTCATGTTGGGGCCTCGACCTCATTGGCTTGATCACCCCCCTCTCTTCGGATGGACACAAGTATATCATAACAGCCACAGAGTACTTTACCAAATGGGTTGAAGCGATTCCGCTCACCCTTACTACTGGCATCCAAATATCCAAGTTCATCCTCTACCATATCATTTGCTGCTTCGGCATACCATCTACCATCTTCACAGACCATGGCACACCTTTTGAAAACCAGCATGCAGATGATCTGTGTGCCAGACTCCACATCCATCATTGTTTCTCCAGTCCATATTTCCCTCAAGGAAATGGCCAAGCTGAGGCAACTAACAAAACTATCTTGAAAATCCTCAAAAAGGTTGTCAATGATTCTGGTCGTGACTGGCACCTCCAAATCAATCCCGCTCTTTGGGCCTACCGCACTTCTTATCGCACTCCCATAGGCACCACCCCATACTCCCTTGTATATGGTGCTGAAGCCGTTCTGCCGATCGAGGTCGAGCTTCTATCCTTGCGCGTCTCCATGAAGAACTATACAACTGATGAAGACTATCGTGTGGCCCGGCTCACACAGCTAGATCTACTAGATGAAAAGAGACAGCAAGCCTATGATCACCTGGTTACATACCAAAATCGACTCAAAAAGAGTTATAACAAAAAGGTCCATCCTAGACAATTTCAGGTCGGTGACATGGTTCTCAAAGAAAATCAGAAGGTCCTAGCAAATAGAGAAAAGAAAGGCAAGTTTGAGCCTACTTGGTTGGGCCCCTATGTTGTCACCACATCCTTTGGCTCGGGAGCCTATCAGCTATCAACACCAGAAGGCGAGCCCTTGAATGATCCTATCAACATCATCCATCTGAAGAGGTTCTATGCCTGAACCTGATCTTGCATATATCAGAAAATCCAAAAACATTCAAAAAAGCAAAAAAAAAAAAAAAAAGCAAAAAAGCAAAAAAAGCAAAAAAGTAGAAAAAAGAAAAGAGAAAGAGAAAATAATCGTCCAACGGTGAAAACTTGGAAATTCAAGCGCCTTGGACAAGTATGTTGGTGAAAACTTGGCAAACAGGCGCCAACATAGTAAACTGAGCTTTTTATCTATTCAGTAGTCCTTTCAGTTACCGTCCTCTTCCTCCATCCATAACAGATCTCCCAGCAGTTCCATCTCCCCTATCCTCCAAGCATTCAGCTTCCATCTTCCTCCAACCCATCTGCAATCCATATCCTATTCCAAAGCTTTGTACCATATCTTGTACCATATCCTTTTCCCTTTCCTGTATAGCGCAATCCTCCCTGTATTTATCCTTCTTGTCTCCGTCCTAGTGAGAGTCCCGCTGAGTGTGATCTTCCTATCCCCAATCCTGAGCTTCTGTACATATCCCTTGTGCATATCGTTCCTCCTTGTTGTACATAGCCTTTGTCCGTCCTGTAGCAACATTTGATCAAATATCTTGTCCCATCCCAGCCTCAGAAAACTTTTAGTCCCACTCGGGCCTTGTGCTTCAGCAACATCAATTGTCGACTTATCCTTGCTCATCCTGATTATTCCTTGAACTTCAGCTTTTGCCAGCGAACAACTACACTTATTCTCTCACCAACCCATGGGTCCTTGAGGATATATCATTCTTCCTATCTGACCTAATCTTCCATCCTGGTCCTTGAGGATATATCGTTCCTCCTGTCTGACCAATCTTCCCACCATCAATCAAACCTAATCTCTCTCCTTGGCAAAGGATGTCTTTTTGGAGTTATCATTTTGATCTTGGATTTTTGTCCTTTGGGTCTTGTTAATCTTTTTGGCTTCTCTTTATCCCACCAGGGTCACCACGATTCATTATATCACGGTGTGCTACGTGTGCGGATAATCTGGGGCAAGGTCTTTTGATCTTTCGCTTCTGCCTGTGAGTCAGTTGTGTGTTTGTGGTTCCTTCAGCATCGGTTCCGCCATGTCACCTCTGCGCTTCATGTGTGATGTTGGGGCAACCCTATGTGTTTGTTTAGCGTCAGTCCTCGTCAGTCCTCTGCGACATTATTGACAGGCCTCGTGATCCCAGTATCCTTGGTAGGTCTCTAACATAGCTATATTAAATCTAGGTTGTGCACTCCCGTTTGCACTTGGAGCTATCTGGTCCCTTGCATTTATCATATAGATTAATCTTGCATCCTCATGTCGCTGCATCTTGCATCTTGCATTTCCATCTCATCTTGCATATCATCCATATTTTGTTCTTAGAAGTGAGGTTATTTATCTCCCCTTTCTTCCTAGGCCTTTCCTTCCTCGTCCCGCCGGGCACACTCTGTCCCAGGGCGTAATCCCTCTTTTTCCTTGTCCCACTAGGCGCATCTTCCATGATTTTGTCCCACCGGGGCATGTATCTCTCTTTCTCCTAGTCCACTCAGGCGTCATACCCTCTTCTTCTGATTCTAGCCTCGGCATCTTGTTTTCTTGTCTTTGACGCCATGCCACTTGCGGCATCGCATCAAAGAGGGGCAAAATGTAGACACCGAAAAATCCTTCAGAAAATAAATTATTTTTGTTTTCTGAAAATCCTTGATGACATCATCATTTATTAATTAATTAATTATTTAATTAATTAATTTATTTTTATGGCATTAAATCCTTCTCTCTTAATTAAAAATCTTTAATTAAGGAATCTAGCCTAAAAATGTCATTTGGACATTATCCCTAATTTATTAATTATTTAATTAATAAATTGACCAAAAAACTTCAAAAATAAATTAATTTATTTTTTATCCCAAACTTGGCCAATTTCCTTAAGACCACTAACCTCTTCCAAAATCTTCTAATCCCATCTTTTCTAACCCTAATCCCAAGGTTAAATATTTAATTAAGGTTAAATATTTAATTTTCATATTTATTGAAAATATTTTAATAAATATTCCTAAAACTTAAGCTTTTGGAATGAATAACTTTTATTCCATGAAACTAAGGAGAAATCTAGACTCTTCTAGAATCTTCTCAAATCCACCCTCTTCACCCATCCTAATCTTTTTTTTTGTCCTAATCTAATCCTAATCCTACCCTTAAACCTTTGTGCAATCCTAACCAAGCTTAAGACTTTCCTAAACCAAAGCAAAGTCTTTCCTTCCAAATATCTCAACCACAAAACATTTATTGCTTCCCCAAAGTCTTCAAAGCCTCTTAAAGCCCATTCATTGCTCTTACAAGCATTTATTTGGAGAGTTATGAGCTTGGAGCCCCCTTTGTTGACTCCTCTTTGCCCTTCCCTTCATCCACTCACCTTGTGACATGTCTCACCTCCTGATTGGCTGAGAACTAGCACAATCCATGTGCTTCCCTTTGAGTGAATCTTGGCCTCTCTTAAAGATTTCAATCCTGGCCATTCATTCCTCCTACCCCAAGCCTTTAGAAATCCTATAAATACCCTCACTTCCTAAGGCAAATCATCTCTCAACTCTTAAACTCAATAGCAAAGTTATAATGCCATTTTCATTCTAGCATAAGCATAAACTCATCATTTTAGATCATTTTCAAGCTTAAATCACATCTAAATTAGCTTAAATGGATTAACATAGATTCATTTCTTGTTTTAATCTTAGTTCTTTCATTTAGCTTTGCATATTTGTGTGTTCTTGAGGCCTTTGAGGCAAAATAGGTTCCTCATACCTATTTTGTGTCATTTTGGGTCTTCATCAACCTCAAATCATCCTATTTTGCATGCTCCAAGTGCTTGAGTTTGCACACCCACATCCATCTATATCCAAGCATATCAAACGGTGCATGGGCGCATCCGTTTTAGGCTTAAACTGAGGTGGCTTTGATTTTAGTTTGTTTACCATTAAATTTGATTTGATTATATGCTATGACGTTTGTTTGTCTTTGGCCTTCAAAACAGGTTTAGGTGCACGCTCAAATCCTAGTCTACAGTTTGTAAAGAATTAAAAGTTTATTGCTTGGTAGTTCATTACATTGTCCTCTTCAACCATACACCACTCCACATAAGAAGCACTAAAACCAAACCATAGGATGGTCTAGGAATTTAGAAGATATCCTTTATTACAAAGAAAAACAAAATATATAACTCAAGTCCCAAAGTAAAACTGAATGGCCTAGGTGCCCTACACCAATACACCCCCCATGTAAGTCAATATTCTGAAGTTCTTAAATCCAAGCAAATGTAAGTCAATAATACCAAATATATCACTTAGAAGTCTTATGAAGAGTCTTGGTGAGTTTAAGCCTTTTGAAGCACTTTAGAAATATTGAATACATCATTGCTTGCCAACTATTTGACAGAGCCTAGGAAATCATTGGTTCTTCAAGACAAAGATTGTTTGCACGCCAAGCACTGTATAGGAATAGTCAATAAAAGGACTAAAATTCTTTGATTTTAAGACTTCAAAAAAATATAATTAGTACATGAAATGATCAAAACTTATAATACCAATCAATGAATGCTTTTCCTATCAATGTTGCATTGAATAGAGAGTTTAATAATATAAACACCAGACTGTGTCTTCACAAGAAGATCACATTGACCAATACACCCCCCATCCCACCATCCACACCCATCCACTCATGTCAAGATCTTATGAATCCAAGAAAATGTAAGTCAATAACATCGAATATATCACTTAGAAGTCTTGTGAAGAGTCTTGGTGAGTTTAACACAAAAAATTATTTTAAATGCATTTAACAGAAAAAATAAATTAGAAAACTGAACCGATGGCATGTTTACAACAATGAAATACAATAATAATAATATTCTAAAAATTCTATTCTGTTTAATACATGCCAAAGGACGAGTCCCAACAATTCTTAAACATACTTTATCTGATATGACGAATTCTTTAATAATTGTTTAAGGATTCATCATATCAGATAAAGTATGTTTAAGAATTGTTGAGAGTTCTATTAAACCTTTGTTGTAAACATGTCATTGGTTCATTTTTGTAATTTTGTTTTTTTGTGTTAAATGCATTTAAATGGAACATTAAGCATAGTAATAATATGCTTAATATATTAGTTAAGATTTAAAATGAAGATTTTATTTCTCACTGGTCTGCACTTCCGTGATATTCAACCACTGGTTCAAACTTACTTGCATATAGGTGTGCGGTGTTGACCTAGTGCAACTTCCCACCTTATACCACCTCCTTTAGCACTCCTTTGCTCATGGACTATGCCAAAATGAAATGTGCTGGTAGGTGGGATATATGTAAAAAATTTGACCTTTTTTTCTTTTACTTCTATTCCTGTGTTGGTCAAAATTACTTTATTTGATATGATGAATTCTTAATAAAGGTCTAATTCTATAGACTACTAGCACGAAGAAAGATTTGACCTAGCCAAATCTTCCTTGTACCACACAAAAAATTGTGTGATAACTATGTCTACTCCAACCTTAATTGTTTAAGAATTCATCATATCAGATAAAGTATGTTTAAGAATTGTTGGGAGTTCTATTAGACCAAGACTATTTGACAAAGCAATGATGTATTCAATATTTCTAAAGTTCTTGAAAAGGGTGCTTAAACTCACCAAGACTCTTCACAAGACTTCTAATGTTTGTAAACTATACTTGAAAAAAATTGCAAGTTTGTTGTAATATCTTGGTAGTGATGTTGCAGTTACTATTTTCCCTTGTTAACACCAAATTTCAAACTTGGAATGAAGGTTTCATATTCAACAACATTAGTAGTGCAATAGAAATGTAATTTAAAAGTTGGAAGACGGTCATTGTTCCTTGCCTCCTTTCACCTTCCCTGCATAAACACTTATAGGCCTAGGTAATACAAGGCAAGGCTTCTCCCACAAGTCACATTAAACATAGAAAGTGGGAAAGCCTAGGAAATCATTGGTTCTTCAAGACAAAGATTGTTTGCACGCCAAGCACTGTACAAGAACAATCAATAAAAGGACTAAAATTCTTTGATTTTAAGACTTCAAAATGATATAATCAGTACATGGAATGATCAAAACTTATAATACCAATCAATGAATGCTTTTCCTATCAATGTTGCATTGAATAGAGAGTTTAATAATATAAACACCAGACTGTGTCTTCACGAGCAGAGAAGTGACTATTTGTAAAGAATTAAAAGTTTATTGCTTAGTAGTTCATTACATTGTCTTCTTCGACCATACACACCTCCCCACAACTTCTAAGACTCCTCTCCCATAAAACTCACGTACAAAACCAACCAAAATCCCCTTACAAACTGATTTTCAACTTTTTCTTAACCTGCAAAGTCAGTTATAAAAATACAATTTTACATCTTTTTGGCATCTTTGCACTTTGAAGTACAATTGATAATGGCATCAATGGCCATATAACAAACTTAGATATACCTATAGGTCCTTGACCCTTACATAAATGCTTGGTCAAATCTGCATGTTTGTCAAATGTAAATGGAATACTTTGTGCCTGGCATACTTAAATGGAATACACCAAGAAGTACCAAATGATGTTTGCTCAATTGTTGTAATGGCAAAGCATCAGAATTGTCCATTTCTAGAACTTGATTTTTCTATAGTCCTAATGATTTTTCTTATTTTTTGTCTTTTGTCCCTTTTTGATTTCCTATGTTTGTGCTTGGTGACAAGATTTTGAACATTATTGACATACTTAAATAAAATACTTAAATGGAATACACAATACCAAATGATGAATGCTCAATTTTTGTAATGGCAAAGCATCAGAACCGTCCATTTCTAAAATTTGATTTTCTATAGTCTTGATTATTTTTCTATAGTCCTGATGATTTTGAACATTGTTGACAAAGAGTGTTTTTTTTTTATTATAGTCTTACTAATTTTTTTTATTGTCATGGGGTTACACATTCTTTGTTGCTCTTGATAAATTAGGCTTTGAATTTGAATTTTTGTTCACTATTTTATTTCAGCTTCATATTTCTTTCATTTTTCATATACACAGAGACTACATATGCTGATAAAAAATGAGCTATTTGATTTAGGTTTACTTTTCATGATTTTAAATGGTTAATATTTTTGATGGTACTCCTTGGTGTATTCCATATTAAAATAATCAGGTTTCTATGGTATGATAAATGTCCCTTTGCATTGAAAAAATTAGAGTTGAGAAAATGGTTGTTCAGTGATGATTTGTATCTATAGGTTGCAAACAAATCATCCTTCTTCCACCAACGAATCAATCCATTCAAGAAAGACCATGTTTGACGATATCAACCCACAACAAAATAGGGAGACAATTGCTAGATTGTGGTCTAACTTTAAAAGAAAAGGTGATGGAAAATGTTATTGTCCTTGCAAAATTTGTAAGGGCTTAAAGACTCAAAGATATCTAATCAAAATAGCGGAGGAACATTGTAGGAAACATGGTCACATTGAAGGGGAAAACAAATTTCATCCATTGGTATGTATTTTAATAATTTATAAAATACATAAGACATGACTTGATGATGACATCATGGTCATGGTTAATTTAAGGTCATCATTTTGATATAGGTCAACCACCTTGGGTTTCATGTTATGGACCATGACAATCCGGAGAATGTGGATTTCCAAATGAGGGAATATGGACGTGTGTATATAGAAATAGAAGGTAATGATCCCATGGAAGAAGATCACAATGGTCAAGATAATGATGATGATGATGATGTTGATGCAAATGACCTTGATGTACATATACTTTAGAAGGCACACAAGCCCCTATACGAAGGCTCTCAAACAACTCTTCTTGTCATTGTATTGTTGTTGGTGAACTTGAAGGTTATGAATAGTTTATCCAACATAGCAATGACACGTATGTTAAGGTATGTCATCTTTTTTTATTTTTTTAGTCATAATTCCCTTACAATTAACAAAGGGTGAATCATGTAGAAATTAATATTCTTTATATTAACAAATTATATTTTTGGTCGTAGGTTATAGGTGAGTGTTTGTTACCACCATCAAACATTCTACCTCACTCGTACCGAGAATTATCTACCATTATGAAAGATATTGGAATGGAGTATCAAACAGTACATGCATATCTGAAATATCATATTATATATCATAAACAACATGAATTTGCAACAAAATGCCTTGATAGTCATATTAGTAGATATCGATCAGATCAAATAACAAAAAAGATGCCTCGCAAGGTTCTTCGATTTATTCCCATTATTCCACATCTGCAATGATTATTCAGGTGCAATAGCTTGGCATAATTTATGGATTACCATGCACACAATAGAAGTCGAGATGACATTATGTGAATGCTTGCAAATAGTTTAGCATTTAAGGAAATAGAGGAAATTGGGCCACACTTTAAAGAACTTCATAATCTCAAGCTTTCATTGGCAGCAGACGGTGTCAATCCGTTTGGAGAGATGAGATCTATTTACTCGGTGTGACCTATTTTTGTTATCAATAATAACATTCCTCCTTGGATGTCCATAAAGAGGGAGCACATAATGTTGGAAATGATTGTCCTAGGTATTTTTTCATTTAATAGTCATCTAAATTAATTTATTATAAATAATCCATCAAAATGGTCATAATAATTATGTAATATTTTTGTTTATTCAACTAGGTAAGTACCAAGTTAAAGATATCAATGTATATATTGAACCCCTTATCGACGAGTTGATGGTGTTATGGATGGGGTCACTATGTATGATATCTCTAGACTAATAGAACAAAGACAATTTCAATTCCATGCAATGTTTGTATGGACAATACATGATGCCCCTAGGCTAACACATTTTGTGGTATGTTCTCTTCTTAACACCTCTTTTTTGGTATGTTATAGTGCTAACACAAACTTAACATATTTAATCCAATTATACACGATCTTGTAGGTCTTCAGACAAAGGAAAAATTTGCATGTCTAGTTTGTGGTCCAAAGATGAAATCTCATCATTCAAAAAGTTTAGGAAAGTAGGTGTTCGATGAGCATAGACACTTTCTCCATAGAAATCATAAGTATCAAATTACCAAAAAACATCTTTTCAATGGGAAATAAGAGACTACATCAAAGCCACAGAGAACGAAACCTTGCCTATGGAAGTTAGAATACAATAAAATAAATCGTCAAGGTAATGACATTCCATCAAAATAAATCAATAAAGAAGATATAAAATATTGGAAGAGAAAAATTTTCATCTTATGTGTGAAATGAAAAAGTGTCTACCTTCAACTTTTTTCAATGCACAAGAACAATACCTCATACATCAAGTTGAGGAGATTGAATTGTGTAGACCTGTACAAACTAGGTCAATGTGGATGGTTGAGAGGCACTTAAAATTTTTGAAAGGTTTGGTTCGACAGAAATCACATCCTAAGGGTTATATGGTGGAGGGATATATGGTATACCAGATCATGGTGTATATTAGTGAATATCTTCCTAAGTTTGCAGCAAAGATCCATGTAGATCGTATTTGGGATTTCAACTCCATTAAAAAATTTGAAGGGGAGTACTTGATGGGCAAAGGTAGATTGAGGAAAGTGAGAGGTAAATATAAGATGTTATTGTAGCTAATTAATTCTTATAAATCTTCAATATAAGTTATTTGTAATTGGTGTTTTTTTTATACAGTTGGTCGAGAGTGGGATGCAATACATTTGTATATTGTGAACAATCTTGATTGGATGATAGTATGGATTGAACGATGTTAACAAAATAGTTTCTCATTAACATAGGAATGTGGTTCTTCATTGGTTAGAGAAGCTCATAGTAATGGAGATTTCAATGTTACGCCAATGGTAATTGATCTAACATATATTTTAAGAAGTAGAGAGCTACGTAAAAATTTATTAATGATCATGACCCATATGTTTCATATCAACTCACGATGCAAATAATTTTTATACGCTTGAAAAATTGCAGGTCAAGCACCACAAAGCTATGTACTATCTTGGCCACAAATTTTGCATAAAAAAGTTGGATGACTGCACAAAGAAAACTTGTGATTCTAGGATAACTACATTTTTCAAGGTCACTAATATATCATCTAGAAATGACATACATCCTCAACAATTTTAAAATCGATACTATGGCATCTTGGATGATATAATTGAATGAGACTTTAACTCCTTCAAAGTATTTCTATTCATCATTGTGTGCTAAAATATTGTCACACTTCTATGAGTCATTATATCTAAAATTGCTCAAGAAGAAGGTCTCAAATGGTGACTCATAGCTCTCTATTCATGGAGTGCAAGGGTTTGTAATGGAGGCCCTCAGATTAGACCTAGTTTGTGCCCATGCAAGTACACCATAAAATGAGAGATTCAAAGAGGAAAAGAAAGAATGCTAGTCTCCATAATCCTCAAGTATGCATGCAAATGAAAATGGAAGCTATTCTATATGATAACAATGCATGAAAGCAAACTAATCTATGAAAGAGAATGCTTATGCAAGATTATTCTATGAAAGGAAATATGAATCTAATCTAATATGCAAGTGCAAGATTAATCTAAATAAATTGTCATGGGGCATGAGAGAAGAAGACAAGAAAAATAGAAGTTGCAATATCCAAGCTCAAGTGCTCAAGAATTTTCTCCAAAGTTGCTCTCCAAAACTGCAACATAAAAATACTAAAAATCTAGATGTATTCTAACCTAAGAATGAGAAGAAGATGACTCCTTATAAAGGAAAGCAGACGGTTAAGATTAAGAGGCAAAAAGAAATGAGCAACGGTAGAGATTAAATCTTGGTTGATCCATGTGCTCAAGATTATTTAAGAGGCAAAAAGATGAAAAAGGCCCACCACTTAAAATTATGTTAAAGTGGAGAGAAAAAGTGATTTTTATTTATTTATTTCTTTTTTCAACACAAAGAGATATTTAAGTGGGGATTTTATTAAAAGAGGAATTTTATTTTAATAAGATGATTTTATTTAATTAAAAGGGAAGTTTTCTTTTAATTAAATGAGGCTTAAGATAAAAATGATCAAACTTTAAGAAATATTGAAATAATTGAATTAATTACGATTTGATCAAGGAAATTGATTTAAATTAAAAATATTGTAAAACATTGATTCAAGAAATTGATAAACTGAAGAATGAGGCCCAAAGTCTATGCGACCATTTTAGGGTGCATACATTTGCCTCTCTTTGGGTAATGTGTGATCTTTATGGAAACACATGTAGTCAAAGAATGAAGTTGAAATGTGAGATCAATTTGGGATCACAAAACAACCTAGACATATGATCGATGAATGGGAACACATCAGGACAAAGATAAGTTGATTGAAAAAGACAAGGCCAACACCCTTGTAAATAGGTAATTGTCAAGTCTCAAGCAAGGTTTGATTGATAGGTTTGATAAAGCTGAATTAAGGATTGAAGTTTGATAGGTACTGTCCCCTTGTGATCGAAATTGAAATCGAAATGAGATAAAGGAGAAACAATAAATTGATAAATTTGATCAAATCGAACTAAAAATAAGGTTCTTGATGTAAGATGAAAGATATAAGGATCATAGAACCAAGGTATATCATCATGAAAGGTTATGACCCAAGGTTTGAATTAGAAGAAAAGAAGTGGGGTGAAAGCGAATAAAAGATAGAAGTTGGAAGAGGTGAAAAGAAATGAAGAGAAAAAAGAGAATTTGCCTCAAGAGAGAGGATGCCTCAAAATCAATCAATTGTTTAAGATAAGAAATTTTGATTGAGATCACAAAAGAAGATAAGGAAATGAGGATCAAAACATGATCAGAGTTGATTAAAATTCCAAAAGAAAGATGAAGGAAAACCCTCTCAAACTCATAATGTAGCCTAAAAATGAAAATTAACATGAAGTCTAACAATGCAAGATACATGAAAATGCAAAGGTGTACTTGCAGTAGAACAACTGTAACATAGGATTTTGTGTTCATCATTCATTAGAGAATGTTAAAGAACTTATTTTCATCATTGGGCCATTATTAACAGACATCAAAAAATCACACAATCATCACTAGTCACAAGTGCAACTATGAAGATATGAATGTGATTTATATCGGATTGGAATGTGGAAAGATTCTAACATAAGTATCAAAGATATAAAGGTTAAGATGACTTCGATATTAGCTTACCCAATTTAATGTAGCAAAACCATACTCGCATCAAGGCATAAGTGTCAGGATGACTATAAGACCGATTGTGCAAAAATAGTCAAAGATGATGCCTCAAATCTCTTAAGTGTTTCAAGGGAACAACAAGAGACACTCAAGAGGTTCAAGACCACACCCACAAGTAGAAAGCAAATAAAAATATGCCCCATGCCCAAGTCCTCTAGCTATGCATCTCGAAGAGACTTATTAGACAATGACACTCAACAAAAATCAATAACAGTCAGCACACAAAGAAAATATCATGACATATCTCAAGCATTAAGTGTTGTGTTTAAAAATTTAAGTGTGTTAACTGATACTGAGTTCTGAGGATAAGGATCAAATTCTTGTAAGTAGGTAAGATCACATGAAAAAACTGGGTAAGACCAAACTGAGAAGTGTTGAGAAACATTCGATGTCAAGGGTTTTATTGAAAAAAATAGTTGGGGTGGTGTTGAAAAATACCGTTTGTGAGGCATCCTAAAGACTAATGCATCCAAGAGACCAAAGCTAATATAGTTATGCCCCCCTAGATAAAGACAAAGACCAATTCCAAACCAAGGCAACAAGGACACATGCTAAGAAACAGGGGTGCAAAGGCCTCAAGTAGTGCTCATTTTCAAGTTTTCACCACTTGTATGTTATTGCATTTTTTTTTCTTTTTTTCAGGACTTTTAGTAATTTTTTTATAATTTTTCTACCAAGGTGCCTATTTCCAGGTTTCCACCAAGGCACTTTTTTTTTTTGAATTTTTTGTATTTTTTGAGTATATATAATTTTTTTGAGATACATCAAAGCACCTATTGCTAGGTTTTCACTAAGATGATCATTTTTTCAGAACATTTTCTAATTTTTAGAATTTTTGACAATATACCATTTTAAAGATTTTTTCAGGATCAATAAGTATGTACAAAGGATGCCCCCAGACAGAATGGGCATCAAACTCCTAAGCAAGATCACATCATGTAGTCCCAATGTCTAGTAAGGTGGAGAACAAGAGGGATTAGCAAGCTGGTGGTAGAGATGGAAGACAAGAGAATGAAGGAGAATGAAGAGAAGAAATCTTCAAGGGAAAACTCTTCAAGAGTACCCAAGCTAGGGAAAAAAAAGTGTCATGTAAAGCACATTTGGACAAGCAATGAAAGACCGGCATAGGATAAGTCACAAAAGCGTAATGCAGAAGGAGGGAAGGATGCAGTCCAAAGGAGTAGACATGTCAAGAGGTTTCATAGCATCGTGCTTTACTTTTTTTATTAGATCAAGACCAAAGGGGAAAAGGATAGCGAAAGGCTATAATGAATGGAGGAAAATAAATATGAAGGCTAAACATGAATGAAATAAAAGAAAAATCATCATAAAATAACTCACAAGATAGCCAAATGTTCGTGTATAGGTCAACATTGTCAAGATCAAAGAGAGAAGATGGAATAGATGAAATATGTAGAAGAACTAGGCATGATGCCTGATTGCCAGATTTTCATCATGGTACTTATCTAAGGCACCACAAGGGAGTGGTTTTCACCATAGAATTAATTTATTTATCTTTATTTTTGCTACCAAGGCACATGTTTCTAGGTTTCCACCAAGGCACATTTTCAATTTTTTCATTTTTTTTAAATTTTCTTTTTGAATTTTTTTATTTTTATTTTTTGGAAGAAGGCAAGCTTTTTAGATAATGCTCCTTGAAAGGATAAACCATGATATGCCAAGGATTCAAAATGATATACTCAAATATGCTAATAGGGAAAGGAAGATGAAAGCGAAAAATGGAGGATAATGTTTTATGTAAAGCGAGTGAGATTGAAAGATAGGAGAAATAGGCAAATGAAAAAAAAAGATAGAAGGTAGAAGGATAATCAATGGAAGGATTGTGAAAGGGTAGATGGAAAGGAAGGAAAGATCAACATCAAAACACCTTGAAGGGTGGTGAGAGGATAGAGGAAATGTAAGTGAAGGAATACGTGAAGGAATATGGTGAATGGATAGAAGAGGTTGCGGTTTAGGTGCATGGAATGGAAGAATGTTTTTGGAAGAAGATGAAGTGGAAGCCTTTGGAAGCTTGAATGTCAACTTCACTTGTTTCTCAACATCAGAATCTTTCAAGAGAGACTTTGGAATCCATATAGCCATATGATTTTCATTTCTTTTTGATGATTTAGAGAGAATATTTTCAATGATGGATTTTGGAACCCATACTTGTCTTGTAGTTTTCTTCTTAGATATCTCTTTTGACTTTATGCCTCCATCTCGATTAGAGGAGACATGCTGATCTTCTATTTTTTATGGATTCTTGTATTTCTTCTTTTTCTTGTATTAAACATTCAAGTTACTTCCAAAAGACTTGGGACTTATGGAAGAAGAAAGAGGATATGACTAGTTTAGATGGGTGGGTGGACGAAAAGGATTCAAGGCTATGCATCTATGTTGATCTTGAGGAAAGATAGGAGATGGAGGGACGTAAGGACCCAAGATGGATGATGAATTAGGAGGGTTAGGAGGGGAAAGTGAAGGGACATAAGGGCCCAAGATGGAAGGAAGATGTGAAGCCCTTAGTATTGGTGGAGGAGGTCCAAAGATGGATGTGGAAGATACAAAAGGATAATCAATAAGTTCATCAACATCTATATGACAACCAAGAACATCAACATCTTTAGAGTGAGCATTAGGATTTGTAATAGGATCATGAACATCTTGAATAGGAGAAACTTCTTTGATAAGATTGTTCGGAGTTTGAAAAGACTTAGGAAGGGTAGAAAGTGGAAGTGAAAATGGAGTGATAGAATAAGAAGATGGAAGACTTTAATCTTGACAAGGAGCTTTGGATAGCATAAGTGTATAATTTTTCTCTTGATTTTCAATTGGCTTAACATTAGAAGTAACAACACTATTTTTAATAACCTTAATAGAAGTATCATCTTTGGAAAGCGCAAGTGTAGTAAGGTTGTTTTGATTTTCAATAAGCTCAACGGTGTAAGTAGTAGCTTGATCTTTCTTAGAAGAAGACTTAAGACATGGTGGAATGGATGAGAAAGGGCGTAGAAGATCAAAAGAACCATGAAATGGATAAGAGACATCATGAAAAGAATTGGATGACATGGAGGGTTCTTGATCTCGATCTTTCTTTATGTTCTTTTCTTTATCATTTTGAGTCCTCTTGACATAGACCCACTTCTAAGGACAAGGAAGCATGTTGGAATTGTATGGAAGAATTTGGAAGAGATGGTGAAGGACTAGCTGAAGTAGGCATTATAGCATATAAAGGCTTAGGCTCTTTAGGTGTAGCATTATTTAAATTATTTGCAGCCAAGTGAAGGTTAGCTTGAGTTTCTTTAAGAGGTAGCCCTTGAGAAAATCTATAGGGAACCGCATGAAAAGTATTAGGATTTTTGTTGGATGAAGGATTTGTGAAAGATTTGAAAGACTTGGAATCTTTAAGAAATGAATGGGTATTGGAGGAAGTAAGGGATAGAAGGGAACCATGACAAGATAAAGGTACATCATTAACATAATCTTTCTTGAGAGTGTAATCTTTATTTTCAGCATGAGAGTTCTTAGAGGAGAGATTCTTATAGTATTTACGTTTATAATCAGTGCAGAAAGCTTTCTCTTCCTCAATAGAAGTGTATGTATCATCTAGGCATTGTTCAAAAAAATCATCAAAGTCTCTTTCAAAATTAAAATCATATGGATCACCATCACGATCTATCCAATGTGACAACCCATTTCTAGTAAGCACGCGCACATGACTAGGATGATTCTTAGGAATAGAGGTGTCATAGGTATCACTACATTGTCCATCGTCATGGTCATAAAAGATGGGCATATCACTCTTTGTGGAAGAGGTATCACAAGGATTGTCACATTTCTCATTATGGTATGTCTTGAGAAGAGAAGTAAGACTCTTGCGAGAAGTAGAAGAGGAATGAGATCATGAAGAAGAGGAAAGTGAAGACCTAGTGGAGGAAGAAGACTTGGATAATGAGGAATGCAAATAATGTCTAGAAGATTCATGGTAAGACTTAGAAGATGAGGAAGGATGAGAAGAATTAGAAGATGAAAAATGTTTGGAAGAAGATGGTTGTGACAGGATCATGTGTATGATCTTAGCAAAGGCGTCTAATTTAATCAATTTTTCTTTTATTTTTATCATAAATTTATCACCCATGAAATTTTTGGAGGAATAATACTCTTTGAATTGAGCAATGAGTTAAAGATCATTTATTTTTAAGAGAGGTTCCATAACAAGATAGTTGAAATTCATGGTTCTAGAAGAGGAGGAATCAAGCATGGAAGTGACAAAAGAGATGAATAGAAGAAGGTAGACTAGATAATAAGAGGAAAAGAATCAAGAAGACATGAAGAGTTTAGGAAGAAGAGGAAGAAGCGTGAAGGAAGAAGAGAAAAGATGGAAATGGAAGACTAGGAAGACATGAGAGATGTGGAAGAAAGAAGACCAAAAGTCACTTTGTGAAACTTGATACCATTTAAGTTCATTTGGATGTTGAGCAACATGTCATAGCACCTAAGATTTGACCCGGACCGACCAATGAGGACCAGAAATGATGGGGCATGCAAATAGAAAGTTGGCTATTGACAATAAATAGCTCATTGGTTTGACAGACTGTAGGACAGTTTCACATGAGGGAATGCAGTCCCACATGAAGAAATGCTAGGGATCACGTGAGAAAGTGAAATCTTGCATGAGAAAATGCCAGGCTCATGTGAGAATGTGCACTAAGCCAAGTGATGAAATAGTATTAGGCCGCTTGACAGCAAGTTTGTAAACTCAGGAACTCAATTTTTTTGTTTGTTTTAAAAGATCAAGTAAGTACATCAATAGATTTTTATCATTGATCAAGCACATAAGAAAACAATTAGGGAGTTCAAGCAAACAATGTCTTCAAACAATGGGCAAGGGACAAATAAACCTTGCACATGAACAAGAATAGTGACTTAGTATGCTACTCCTTAAAGATTCTACTTGTGTATGTTCTCAAAATATTTTTCCAATCACACACATAGTTCTAGAAAGACAAATTTGGTTGCACTATGGTTTTTAGTAATGGTTTGACTCTGCAACTTTTGCAATCTCAAGAGTGAAAACTCCAATCCAAGTGCACCGGGGTTTTGACACATTTCAAGAATTTAATCAATCAGAGATGCTGAGAAGATCTGATAGCCCAAAAAGAAATTACACCCATGGAGATTTCTTCCACAAGGACATTTGTATAGCAGTTGTTACTACCATGACAAAAATGGCTATTGCCACTTGAGGTTCTATCCATGTGGTTGACTCAATAAAGGGAATGTCCACTATGGTTAACCCTCTCTAACAAATTGACTCACAAAAAGGACCACATGGGGACTTGGTTTAGATTCAAGGATCTGAGTTTCTGGTACTACTCAAAAAGGGAGTAGAGCATAATCCTCTAGCCTCTTCACTTCACCCAAACATAGCAAGCAAGTTCATTGACATGCTAAGATTGAAACCACCTCACCAAGGTTCATGATGTCAACAACAATGTCTACCGAGCTCTCTAAATGGGACCAAGAGAGAACGTACCGATCAATGTTGAAGACTAAACCAAGTAAGACTGTGAGATAGTAAGAATATCCTCCCTACCTACAAGGGGTTCTATCATCAAGAAGAGCTTCGCAAGAAACCCACTCTCTCAAGAATGCCACAAATAGTGTTCATAGGGCCTAATTACTATGTGAAACACATATGTAAGAAAGTGAATCTATGTTCTTTTTAGAGCCCAAAATTGAAGTGTGATTTATAAAAGCAATAAACACTCAAGCTAGACACATGAGAGATTCATTTTAATTCCAAAATCTAAATGTTGTAGAGATTGTAGCAACTCACCTTAGGTCCAAAGATCTGCAATCCAATGCTATGCTACCTCAGCAATCAGAATCAAGGAAACAAACCACAACAAGCATTAATGTCAGAAAATAGAAAGCAAAAACTAGCAAATCTATAAATTTAAGTCTCTGTTGTTAGAAAGTTCATGCGAGATAGTACACAGTGCCGCACGAGAAAATACATAGTGTCACATGAGAAAGTACCAACCTGCGTGAGAAAGTACACAAGCTTGTGTGAGAAACTACATAGGCCCATGCAAGAAAACACCTTTGTCACAAGTAGAAATGCTAATACCAGCAAAACTTCACGCGATACAATGAGAAACTTCACGCAAGACCTTGTAACAGTGACACACGGAAGTACGAATAGTGCACAAAAATTGTCAGAAAAATAAAATAAAATGCTATGAGGCAAGAAATGCAATTTTCTACCCCACGGTGGGTGCCAAAATTGTGTGTTAAAATATTGTCACACTTCTATGAGTCATTATATCCAAGATTGCTCAAGAATGAGGTCTCAAATGGTGACTCATAGCTCTCTATTCATGGAGTGCAAGGGTTTGTAATGGAGGCTCTTAGATTAGACCTAGTTTGTGCCCATGCAAGTACACCATAAAATGAGAGATTCAAAGAGGAAAAAACAGAATGCTAGTCTCCATGATCTTCAAGTATGCATGCAAATGAAAATAGAAGCTATTCTATATGATAACAATGCATTAAAATATACTAATCTATGAAAGGAAATGCTAATGCAAGATTATTCTATGAAATGAAATATGAATCTAATCTAATATGAAAGTGCAAGATTAATCTAAATGGATTGCCATGGAGCATGAGAGAAGAAGACATGAAAAATAGAAGTTGCAATATCCAAGCTCAAGTGCTCAAGAATCTTCTCCAAAGTTGCTCTCCAAACCTGTAGCATAACAATACTAAAAATCTAGATGTATTCTAACCTAAGAATGAAAAGAAGAGGGATCCTTATAAAAGAAAGCAGACGGTCAAGATTAAGAGGCAAAAAAAAATGAGCAACGGTAGAGATTAAATCTTGGTTGATCCATGTGCTCAAGATTCTTTAAGAGGCAAAAAGATGAAAAAGGCCCACCACTTAAAAGTATGTGCATTTAAAGTGGAGAGAAAAAGTGATCTTTATTTATTTATTTATTTTTTCAACACAAAGAGATATTTAAGTGGGGATTTTATTAAAAGAAAAATTTTATTTTATTAAGATGATTTTATTTAATTAAAAGGGAAGTTTTCTTTTAATTAAATGAGGCTTAGGATAAAAATTATCAAACTTTAGGAAATATTGAAATAATTGAATTAATTATGATTTGATCAAGAAAATTAATTTAAATTGAAAATATTGCAAAGCATTGATTCAGGAAATTGATAAATTGAAAAATGGGGCCTAAAGTCTAGGCGACCATTTTAGGGTGTATATAGTCATCAAATGGTACAAGCTACGACTGAATCAAAATGATCCTGATAGAACTGTTATTCAACATGATAATAGATTTATAATGATTAATACAAGGTTGTTTGAGCCAGTTAGAGATGAACCCTATGTTCTTCCAAGCCAATGTGAGCAAGTGTTTTACTTAGAGGTTCCACATAAACATGGTTGGTTATTTGTTGTTAGACATGATTCAAGAGGAAGGCTAATAAAATATAATGTTATGAAAGAAGAAGATATTGAAGATGATGATGAAGAAGAAGATGATGGTGATGATGATGATGATGATGATGATGATGATGGCAATGATGATGAGATGGATGAAGAAGATGATCAATGACATGATTGAAATGTACAAGGTATGTGATTTAATTATTCATATATATTGATATTTATTAGTATATATATATTTAATATTGATTTATTGATTTCAATTCTAATGATTACATATTTATTGTGTTCAATTTTAATGATTACAACATATGTGATTTATAATTACCAATATTTTTCTTATGATGCTCAATTAATTATTGTTGATACATGTATATATTTTGTTTGATTGTCACCTTTTTTGCAAACAGGCAATTGACTATAGACACTGTCACCCCTGTTGTTAACGATCTTGCATTCCATATATAAGGTAAAGGTAATTTGTTCATGTTTACAATCTTGCATATTGTTCATGTTGTCTTCTACATTATTTTTAGCATACGTATCATATAATTTTTAGCTAACTTAAGATAAATGATTAACATATGCAGGAAATTTAACCCCTTTGGCGAGGATCCTACATTGTGACATGAATTAGTAGGTATAAGTCAATAAATAGACATAATTTTCTTATATTCTTCTTGTTTATCACTGAGCATGTATGTTATAAATAGACATATTATATAATCATATAATGTGTCGAATAATCGATGAAGAAAGTTTGACATGTTATATTATTCTTGTTTATCCTTTTATATGATTCCTATTTTTGTGCATTTCCTTCACTTTTAACTTACATTTTACATCTCCCATGTATAGACAAAGAAGAATCGTACGTATGGGCATGACTTGATTATTCTATATATATTATTTAATTATTATCAAAATTCTCTTTGAAGCGAGGACATGACAATATCTCATTTGATGGATTGCAGGACCCACCAAATAGGTACTTGTCAGATCTATCTACATTGAATGAGGGAAATGAGAGAATGGTAGATGAAAGTTTTACATGTAGTATGGCTAAAATAGGGAGATCAACTAGAGGTCAAAAGATTAGAAAAAAATTCAATAAACACATGCAATTTTTCCTTGCTAAAGGGGGGTCATGTTCTTATGATGATGAGACCAAAATGTGACATCAAGGTGCCCTTTTGGTACACACATCTTGAGAAAGAATGGGTACCCAATGAGCTACCTCCAATTAACACTAATTTTTGTATTAATGAAAGGATATATCACATAGCTCCATCCTCATTACATGGTTTGGGCCTATTTTCCATGGATGGGATAATGGTATGTTACAACAAAGTTGATGAATTGATGGAGTATGTTGGTCCTTGTTATAATTACAATGATTGGATGCGAATTGTTCAATATAAAAAAAGTATGCATAGGTATGCACTATCAACAAATTATATACAATGGAAAGAAAATGATCAAAGTAAAAGATTTTCTATGTACATTGATGGGAGACCAAAAGCAACATGGAATATTGTGGGTTTTATAAATAGTACGCGACCTTCCTCAACTAATAAGAAACCCAATTGCATATTTGAGGCGTGTGAGGGGAATCAAGTTTTTGTATGTGCGATAAAATCAATAAGTGCAAGGGAAGAACTGCTAATAGATTACCATTTAAATCGCATAGATACAAACAAAGTTACTATCACGAGGGTGGTAAGTACTATATACCATTTAAACTAATCTCAAGTTTATGACTCCAATATACCATTTTATTAATAAATTTTTTTTGCTAAGTCTATTGCTTTCAGTTCATTGAAGTTTTTATATTTAATATTTGTCACTGGATGACATGGATCCCCCACATGATAGAGGCCACAAAGATGCTCCTCCCACCCATTCGTCCGCAATGGTAAACCTTATTGAAATTGTACAAATTAGATAGTTGAAAAATGTTATATTATTATGTTATCTTATTTAGGGTTTTGGAGTTATTATGAAAGTTTTATTGATATTCCTATCACAATTTGATGTTCAAGATAGGGGAAAAGAACCTGCAACAACAGAGGAAATAGTTATAGATATAGATGATAATATCCCAGAAATCCCTAATCCAATAAATATGTTAAATAAAAAATTAAAAAAAGTCAATACATAAATTATTAGCATTTTGGAATATGCAAATCCAACCAAGGAGATGTTGAAGAGGCTAGATGAATTGATGGTGCAAGCACTTCATTTTGAAGTAAGCAGTAATGAATCTTTAGTTATAACAAAAGTTCAATAAAGGTTTATATTTTATACTCCTTTATGTCGTGAACTAAAATATGTATGTGTTCTTGTTACATGATTTTTTGCTTGCTCAAGTACCTGGTCATGGACATCGCAGTGAGGCCGGTACTAGCAGAGCTCCGGCCACCCTAGGTAAAATAATCCTTAAGTTGACAAGTTACAAGGAATTTTTTCTTTGGAACATTCAAAAACTTCTTAAGTTAACTCTTACTTTTATTATTTTAGAATGTCTTTTCTAACAATGTATTGTTCAGGTGATCAAGTGCAGGCAACTCCTCCTAGGAGGTCGACCGACATCCATCAGAGATTTCCAAGTGCAATGTCAACAACAAGGGGCATGCAAACATCGACACCTTCACATTTTATGCTTGGTAAATCCTTGTTTTTCTATATTTGGTTTTGTGTTAATAATGATTTTATAATTTGTACTTTAATCTTGGGTGCATCTCATAGTGGATTAATTTTGTGGAGTAGGAGATACATGAGCACTATTTGCTATGCCAGATATAGATCATAGTACCTGTATTGGTGATAATTCACCATCATTTCTTGGTTCTACCCATGTTTCTAGAACGAGAGTTATGCAGATGTCATTGTTGATTGACGATAAAGAATTGATGCCTTTAAAATGTCCTAAGCTTCCAAGTACTTTAAAATTATTATTATTTATATTGTAATATGCATTTTCCTATTCATAACAAGTTTTGGATTGATGATCCCATGACATTTTTGTAGGAAATGATTCTTTTTATAAGACGCTTTATGACTTCACATTGAAGATATTCAGGCCCACCATACGTACAAGGTGGAACATCATAAATGAACTAACCCTATCCCACTATTTTTATTTCACATCATTAATTGGTACAATATTTTTCCTTTCATTCAAGCCTTTTCTTTTACTATATTCAAGGTACACAACTTTAGTTAATTTTTCTATCTAACAATTTTGTGTTTTTTCTTAAAAAGTGGAACTTGCAATACAAAAATTAAAAGATCAGCTCATTAAAGATTTAGAGCATGAGTTTGGTAGTAATATTTTTGAGGAGAAGAAAATTTTAGAAAAAGTTGCCAAACATCTTAAGACTGTGAGGGACTCATATAAAAGGAGTCTCATCCAGAACCTAAAGTACGAGCGTCCTCCCTTTATTCTAGTGAGGGATTGGAATGAGTTCATTTTGGATGCAAAGGAGAAAGGGGATGCTCAAAGAGGAATTACACCGGCAAATGAGAGAAGAAGGTATGCAATAGTATTAACTACTAGTAGAATGTAATAATGCACTAATTAGTGATCTTTATATCTATATCATGTAACATATTTCAAACTTTTCATAGGTTGCAGGACACATCAAAGGCAACAAAGGCCAGACTACAAAAGATTGGGCAGCACAAACTTGGCTCAGGTGGATATTCAAAAATTAAAGCACGAATTGTAAGTACCAGTAAATGAATTCTAGAGCAAAATTATTAATAAAATAAAAATAATTTTGTTTAATCAAAAAATGCAGGGCTCAGAATTTAATTTAGAGGCCATGCCAAAACACAAAAAAATTGCCTTCAAGGAAAGCTATCAAGTTGTGGCTGAACGCCTATGCCAAGCTTCCACTAGCCCAACCCAAGAGTCTCCTGCGTCATGTGAACAGGTAAATATGCCAAAAAAAATATATTTGAAATTGAATACTTGAGCAATAATCTATTTGATAATAATGTGCATGACATTGCAATGCAGCCTCCTAATCGTAACATAGATCCTACGCCACATGATGAAGCCCCTGATGTGCATCGTAGTGTCGATGGAGGTGTTCATTTTCTATTTAAAATTAATTATGTAATTATTAATACAATTTAATATCTTAAATTAAAATTGGTGTAACCTTTTTTGTGTATATATATTTTAGAGCATACAGAATGTCATGCTGAATGAGTGGAGGATGTTCAGAGTGATCACCGTGTAGATCATGGTGCACATTCAGGTAAAGAAAATCTATGTTTTGTTCTTTTAAATTTCTTTTTTGATTTATTGTTCTTTTACTTAATTAAATACTTGTAACACTAATATAAAATGGTGTGAATTTAACCCATGACATATTTGTTATTGCAGTGGACCCCCCCTTTGGTGCAGCAGTTTCCTGTTCCTGAACAGATGAGGAGGAGATATGTGTTGGCATTAGAACCAGTAGAGGAGGGGAATGACGAGGATATTGATGCTCTTCTTAGCCGTTACCTTAGAAAAATGAGCAAGAAACCAAAAAAGAAATGATTGTAATTAATATTTTTTGCTAATGAAAGAACGTTGTCTTAATGGATGTAATTTTGTACTAGTAAATGTTGATGAATGATGTGTTAATGAATTATTCATAAATGTTGTGTGTTAATGAATGTTATCATGTGATTATAATGATTGAATGTTATATTTTAAAAATGGATGAATGAATGAATGAATGTTATTAGATGTTTATGAGGAATTTAGAGTGATGTTAGGCGGGGGGGGGGAAATGAGCTTCCACCTTCACGTGGTTGGCCTTATTAAGTAGAGAATATTAAACCATTCTCGAAACCAAATGAAGCTCAAACTAAACCAATGACATAGATTCATGGTATTAATGATTGTTCATGTAGTATCCTTCGATACCTTGAATGCAAGTTTTGAAACTTACCTTTGTTTAGATACCACTATCTCATGTTCATGCTATAACACTTCTTTATGCATTTCATTTGTAGCTGTACCAAATGACTATGAACTAAAAACATGTGTCTAGTAACCTACTCACTCAGTTAATATATGCAAATGTAACTTTTGATGTGCTATATCTATCAATGAATCATTGCTTTGTCCATATTTGAATCTATAACCTTTCAGAAGTCTCTATTCTCACTTTACTTGGTCGGTCTGTTTATCATTGATTTGATCCTTTGCCATGTTGGACCTCATGTCTTTGTAACACATCATAACTTCATATCTCTATATTGGTTGTCCTTGATTTCACTAGTTTTTATAAATTGTGGTGATTATATTATCTTGTTGATTTCTCCTTAGGCTCTTTGACTATTCACTTATGGGTAAGTGCACAAAGATGGGGGACCAAAAAGGAGGTATAAGATGCCACTTTTTTTTTGAAATCAGAAAACTCTGAACTTCAACAAGAAATTGAAGATAGTTAGACTCAAAATTTTAAGATGCGACAAAAACAAGAGTTGTAATACTCTGAATCTAGTTCCTAAACTACTAACTTATTTGGAAATGGTGCAGATTAAGGCCCTCAAAAAGAGGGAGCATAAAAAGTGTTCATGTTTTTGTCAAAAAACATAACATAGCGTCTAGTGTGCTCCCCCTAAAATATTAACTTTTTTTTTTAATTTTTTTAATCGCTCTAGTGAGAAGTTAGCTAACACCACGTAGTTTATCTCAGAGTTTTTTGGTAATTTTTTTATGAATGTATAATTTTTTATGAATTTACGAAGTGCACACATTCTGAAAACATGAAATTTCTATGTGCTCCCCCTAGAAATCATCTAAAACTAATCAAAAATCAAATTTTATTTTTTTTAAAGTATGTAGAATGGAATCTAGTTTCTAAAAATGTAACTTGCTGCAAAATTCAATGAACAAGCCAAAATCTATGCACAAAATACTACATGGTTTTTTACAAAAAAGGACATACACACAAAAGAAATTAGAGTTGAAAAACTTAACATAATCAGAATTCAAAATAAATTATATGTTTAGATAGCTAACAGAGAGATCTACAATATCACGTCATCTGATTTTTATGTTCTTGAGCCACGAGTAAACCTGACAAAGAGCACACAAAAAAAGATGTCATTTTTTGTATGTTTACTGGAAAACATGTTTTAGGCCTATTTCAATCATCCAAGCCTTAGGATTGATAAATTCCAATGCCTTACAAAGCACCTGCACCCTATAGGGTGCACGCCCTATAGGGCGAGCTTACTATTGAAATCTATGACATTCATAGGGCGTGCGCCCTATAGGGTGAGCTTACTATTGAAATCTATGACATTCATAGGGTGTGCGCCCTATGAAAGTCAAAGATTTCAATAGTGCACTCACTCTATAGGGTGTGCGCCCTATTTAAGACAGATTTAAATAGTGATGAGAAATAGTTAGAGTGAGAGAGAGAGAGTGTGTGTGTGTGTTCTCTCTCTCTCTCTCTCTCTCTCTACCTCCCCCATACTCTCTCTCTACACTTTCCTATCCTCTATATTTTCCCTTACCATCTTTCACTACCTCTCTCACACACACACACATATGCCCTCTCCCACATCTCTCTCTCTCTCTCCCTCTCTCTCTCTCTCTCATCACCCTCTCTATCTCTCTCCCCCCTTATCACTCTCTCTGCCCTTCCCATTCTCTCTCTCTCTCTCTCTCTCTCTCTCTCTCTCTCTCTCTCTCTCTCTCTCTCTCTTCATACCCTCTATATTTTCCCTTATTACCCTCTTTCACCCCCCTCTCTCTCACACACATTTTCTCTCTCCCACCTTCCTACCCTTTATATTTTACCTTATTACCTTCTTTCACCCCTCTCTCTCTCTCTCTCTCTATTCTCTCTCCCTTCTTTGTCCTTCTCCTTCTCTCTCTCTCTCTCCTACTCTCTCCCTTTCCCCTTCTTTATCTCTCCTTCCCCTTCTCTCTCTCTCTCTCTCTCTCTCTCTTTCTCTCCCCCTCTCTTATCACTCCCTCTGACCTTACCCTTCTCTCTCTCCTACTCTCTCCCTTTCCCCTTCGCTATCTCTCCCTTCCCCTTCTCCCCTACTCTCTCTCTCTCTCTCTCTCCACTTCTCTCTCTCCCCTTCCCCTTCTCTCCTACTCTCTCCATTCTCTCTCCCTCTCCCCTTCTCTCTCTCCTACTCTCTCCATTCTCTCTCCCTCTCCCCTTGCTCTCTCTTTTCTCCCTTTTTCTTGTTTTTCATAGGGCGCACACCCTATTTAAGAGTATGCATAACACTTCTTTTTTTTTTGTATAGGGCACACACACTATAGCATGCTCACGCTATGCAAAACTAAAACAAATGGTCTTCTTTGCCAAGGATCTCATGAAAGAGGCCCACTTTTTCTGTATGCTGTTTGAGTTTTGCGTGTTATCCGACAAGTATTCTCTTTTCATGGTGTTGATAGTGAAAAAGAAGCATATTCTATCAATTTACACCATCTTTTTGTTGAAAAATCAACATCAAATCATGAAAGTCAATTATTATCACCGAAATTTATCGATTGAGGTAAGTTTTTTATTTTTTAACATGTCAAATGTGAATAAAGAGTGTTTTGGTTTGTAATTGGTATGATATAGACTTGTTCAATACATAATTTGATATAATTGTAATAAATTTATCTTATAATTTGTCATATTATAAGAGGTTTATATTATAATTTGACTTATTATTTTACATTTATATTATATTTTTAAAATTGTAATCAATTCATATGTAGAAATCATTATCATGCCAAGGAAATGAGCAACGAATTTAACACCGAAAGAGCATGAAAGAGACAAAGAGAAGAAAAGGGAAAGAATGAGACAACTTCGTGAACAAAAAAAAATAGATACCATACAAGAAGATTTTTCTTTGGATGAGGAACATGAAACATCAATACAAAGTAAGAGAGAATTGGAATTGGAAACAAAAAGACAATGAATCAGAAACTTGCGTGCAACTAGACAATTGAATTATGAAGATGCAGGGACATCATCTATGAGTTCCCAAGTCCAAGAGACATCATCATCCAATGTTGGAGGCATACTAATGTATCATGTTGAAGGCACACCATTGTCTACTTCCGAAGGTGTGGGCACACCCTTGTATCATGTTGAAGGCACACTATTGTCTACATCCCAAAGTGGAGGTACACAATTGTATCATGTTGAAGGTACACCATTATCTACATCCCAAGGTGTAGGGACAACATTGTATCATGTTGAAGGCACACCATTATCTACATCCCAAAGTGTAGGCACAACAACGTCTCATGTTGAAGGAACTCAAAATGGTACACAATTCACACATAATATTTTTGATGCTCCTAGAATTATTTATAGAAAACCAAAATATTTGATTGATATTGATACTAACATTTTGCAAGAAATGCTTGACAATATTCCCAAGCGTACTTGTCAAAGAAATGCTAATTGTATTTGGAGATCATTTTTTGAGAATTTAAACATGACAAGAAGATGTCAACTATTTGTTGAAATGATGAGAAATCTGAAATTTAGGCCCATCATGAATATTCTTGGGCTAAGAAGGATGGATGAGTCAAGTGAAAAATCTATTGTAAAGAATCTAATGACTGCATATGAGAGTGTGGGTTCTACATCACACATGAAAGATAGTAATGTCACACGATGTGTACTTACATCAACAATAGTAAGCACTCAAATGAAGAAATATCAACTCATTAGAAAGACAAGAAAAACATTGAAAATAAGTAGAAAGTCTCTAATGAGAGCCTTGAGAAGGCATCAAAGAGTGGAAGATCCAAATAGCAATGAGTTATGGGCATTTTTTGGTAGACTACTATGAAAAGATAAAGCAATTGTTGAAGCTTTGAAATCTTTGATTGAAGAATTATGGAAGAATAATACATGGGTATCTCCTAATCAAAGAGATATTTTAAGGAGGATTGGTAGTCAAATTCGTGTTCCACATCCAAAACATTATTTGGATTCAACTCAGACACAATTCTTTGCAAAATTTATGCATATGTATCCTCAAATTAAAATTAGTCAGAGATATTTTGAAATGTGTAAACCTTTTTTATGTGAAGATAAATCACACATGCACAACTTGTTGTTGTAGGGTACATATTGAATTTTCTAATCATTTTGAAGTTTATAGGAATATATGTGTAGATTTGCACTCTAACAATGTTTTGCAGGATTGTAACATAAATGTCCCACCTAGATCTTCAAGGGAATTAATATCTACTATTTTATGTAAAAGAGTGGATGGTCAACAATTTTACAAGCAATCATGCTTGAATGGTACATGCATAGATTGCAGAGGTTTGCGACGTTTGCCAATTTGTCAACATATGGAGAGTACGCATGCAATCGGTAATGAAATAGTGGAATTTGGAAAATATAAGACCGTGACATACAATCTAAAAGATGGAAAAGAGGCTAAAAGATGTGATTTAGTAATTGAAAAAATTCCAATGTATCAGTTCATGGACACTTTTTGTAAAAAAATATTAATGAATATGCAAGGCATACACATAGAGTGCGATGGTTGGATATGCAATTCAAGTTGTGCAAGGACACATTCCCACTTGATACCATTGTTTTAGTTGTGGACTTTGCAGAGAACTACACACTACAACCATAGAATGAGGTGCAAGCAAAGTATTACAGCTCTCAACAGGTTGTTATATTTGTTCATATAGCATTCATGCATGCACCAGACAGTATAGAGGAGAACATGAAGATATTGAGGGAGTATCATTTGTATATCAACGATGATCGCTCACATTATATAGAGTTTGTACATGGTTGCTTTCAACTATTTTATGGTCATTTGGAAAACATGGGCATAAAATATCACCGACATATCATATGGTCAGATAATTGTGCATCACAATTCAAGAATTCTCGGATGTTTTATTGGTTGTGTAGGATGCATAAGATTACTGGAATTCAATATACATGGAATTTCACAGAGGCCGGTCATGGAAAGGGAGAGCACAATGGCATAGGTGCATGTATTAAAAGAGCCTTAGCACGTGAAGAATTAAAGTACAAAGAGAAAGAAACATTGTCAGATGTGGGATGTATTGTCCAGTGGTGTAACGCTACAATGGGTCCAGGTAATGAAGGTGAGTCTATGGTTCATAGATTTTTTTGGTTGATGGATGAAATTAACATTCCACCATATGAGGATGTTTGTACATTGACAGGATGGAGTGAGCTACACTCTTTTAGAAGTTGTAATGCAGGTTCATGGAGTATCCACACACAACATATGGCGTGCTTTTGTTCATCATGTGTAGATGAAGATTGGGATGGGTGTGAGTCAAAGGAATGGGTTGACGAATGGTATAAACATATTTTGAGTCAACTTGCCTCCTATCATCCCCATGAATCACTACAACTGACAGAAATGGAATCATCCATTGACTTTGATCACTTATCTGATCTAGTAGAACCAGGTAAAATTTTCTGTTAAAGTTTTAGGATCATTGCAAATGTAATAACACTATCTCATTGTATGTGTTTTCCAAATGCAACAATCTCTTGCATTTATATTTAGAATGAGCCAAGAAGAGACATGTCCCTTCATGGGACATGTCTATTCATTATTTTGTAATTAATATAATGACAATTATGATTATATATATAATATCTCTTAAGTATTATATTAATTTATAGATAATATTTACATAATAATAATTATTATTATTTTATCAATTTAACTATTTAGTTATTATGAGAGTAATTATAATCTAAATTTATATATACATATATATCAATGTATATAGTAATATCAATTATTATATATATTGATATATATGAATATATATTAGAAATTATTTCTCATAATAATTATATAGTCAATATTATTTTATCTGACCGATGCTACAAATATCAACACTCCCTCTTAGCTAGGGTGATTCTATCCACAAGTTGTCTCAATATGTGGATTGCCTCCATCGGTGATTCTATCCACAAGTTCTCAGGTGGATTTCCTCCATCGAAGATTCTATCCACAAGTCTCAGGTGGATTGCCTCCATCGGTGATTCAATCCACAAGCTCTCATGTGGATTTCCTCCATCGGTGATTCAATCCAAAAACTCATGAGCTTTGGTGCGGATTGCCTCCATCGGTGATTCTATCCACAAGCTCTCGTGTGAATTGCCTTCATCGGCAATTCTATTCACAAACTCACGAGATTTGGTGTGGATTGCCTCCATCAACGATTCTATCCACAAGCTCTTGTGTGAATTGCCTCCATCAGTGATTCTATTCACAAACTCACAAGCTTTGGTGTGGATTGCCTCCATCGGTGATTCTATCCATAATTAATATCACAAAAATATATATCACAATAGAAAGTTATTGCAATATCGTCACCTTCCAATAACTTTAACAAATAGAAGTGATAATCATTTGGAAGTCATCACTTCCTCATGATTTACATAGGGGGCAGGCCCATTAAAAACATTCATGATTCATTAGTATAATAATCAATTATATCAAGATTACCTCAAAAGTGTTTCACTTTCAATAGTGAACTCCCTCTCAATCAACATGATCAAGATTGTCACAAGTTGACTGAACCATCTGCTCCCTCTAAAGCTCAAGTTTATCAACTTCTTGACCTCTTTTGAAATGTCAGACTCCATTTGTATTTATTCTCAATCATCAATTCATTTACAGGCATCAAGTTATTTCTCCCTTGAATGTAATTATCTTGTGCTTCTAACCTAGAGGTATGTCAAAGAGAGATTACAAATAGCTCACTAAACTATCTTGACCAAAAATACCAATGATAGAAGCATACAATATTTTACTAATTAATAATATATCATGAATTAAAAACTCAAAAATTATGTGCATTAATAAAACATGAAATACTTATCTTTTATAAATTTCAAGTATTTCATTCTGTAAGGTGAGACCATAGAGAGAATATCATGCAAATTCAAAGAATGATTTTGTCATTCTCAAACATTACTTGAATTATTCACATGACTTGTCTTCAATATCCAAAGGTTCTATACACTATTAAAACCTTCAATTTGATCGGATCTCTCTTCAAGTGGTTAGGCTTATAAAGAAGGAACCTCACTCTTTTACAGATTTATTTTTATAGACCCATACATAATCGGCCATAACTTTTGAACCTAAAATTTTCTCTTCAATTGCTCTGGTGAAATTCTTGTAAATTTTTTTATCACCAACATATCCAAAATTTAGCAAAATCTAACAATGCATTCATGAGATATGGTCTTCGTACCAAGACTATATTTTCTAAGACAGTCATACATTCACCATCAATAAACTACTCTCTTACATTTGCAACTTGGCTCTAATACCATGTTAAAGTTTTAGGATGATTGCAAATGTAATAACACTAGCTCATTGTATGTGTTTTCCAAATGCAACAATCTCTTGCATTTATATTGAGAATGAGCCAAGAAGAGACATGTCCCTTCATGGGACATGTCTATTCATTATTTTGTAATTAACATAATGACAATTATGATTATATATATAATATCTCTTGAGTATTATATTAATTTATAGATAATATTTACATAATAATAATAATAATAATAATAATTTGATCAATTTAACTATTTAGTTATTATGAGAGTAATTATAATCTAAATTTATATATACATATATATCAATGTATATAGTAATATCAATTATTATATATTGATATATATGAATATATATAATAAATTATTTCTCATAATAATCATATAGTCAATATTATTTATCTGATCGATGCTACAAATATCAACATTTTCCACATGCAAATAATCTCAAATTTAGTACTTTATCATAAATATTCAGTAAACTAATGTCCTCATTATGTTTATATCATTACAGGCCATATTTTTGTTGTTATTGCACCTGAAGACAATGGAGAAGGGACATATTATTATTTGTGTTGTTGTGTTGAGGGAAAAAAGAAATTGGATCACTTAGTGATCGATGGTGAAGAATTAGAATACCCTATAGGAGCAGTGGTTGTAACTGGTACATGGCTTAGATGGTATGCTATGAAGAACCCTAGGTTGTGGTTGTTTGAGGATTGGGAGACACACAAAAAGATTCTTCATTATTCAAACCTCGTCATTGCATCAAATGTCCACTTGATCAAATATGGGGGAAGATCACATAATAAAACTCTTTGGAAGGTTCATGAGTCAGACCACGAGGCAGTACTTGAGACAATCAAGGGTAGTGAAAACCCAATTGGTTCATTGGACTAAATGGAGATACAAAATATTGTAACATGTCAAATTTATATAGCACTGTAAACTGGGTGGACTGTAAATTGCTCATGCATTACCCCGTATGTATAATGGGAAGTTTGTAAAATTTAATGACAACCTTTCTCTTCTATTTTTTGGGGCAATACCAAAAGGTTTTCTCTACTTAGCTCTTTCCTCTAGTGCTCCTATTGAGCTGAGTTGTAAAAATATTTCTCATTATTAATAAAAAAAACTTTATGTTGTTATGTCAATGACTTGCAGGCACATAATACTTGGAAGATCATGGAAGAGCCTTAAGGAACCAAGTCAATTCAAGGATGCACTATCTCATTGCCTTTCCAACTTATCCCTCTTTGAAATGGAAGGTTTACATTTTGGTTTATCTAGATAGGCCCATTTTAACATAAACCCAAGCCAAAACCAACTTCTAAACAAGTCTTCCATAAATACCATGGACAAAAAACCTAAAATCTTCCAACAAAACCTAACCCAGAGTAGTAGGAAACTTGGTAACAACCTTACTTCCTTCAGAAGTAGCATGCCTAGCCAACTCTCCAGGCAGAACAAACTTGACAACAGTCTCAATTTCTCTGGAGGAAAGTGTCACGATCTTGTTATATTTAAGCAGAGAATCAGCCTCAGGAGTAATCTTATCAAAAATATCAATCATGAAGCTCTCCATGATATCCATGGCAACACTAGATATTCCCTTGGAGGGATGCACTTATTTCAACACTTTGTATATAAACCTTTTGTAACTTCCTACACTTCTCTTCCTCTTCTTCTTCTTATTCTCAAATTTCATTGCTTGAACTGTTGAATCCTTTGTGGGCTTGAACATCACTTTCTTTTCTATTCTCAGCTTTCAAGAATCCTTTACTTCATTCTCTCCTTTCATACCATCTACTTTAAGACTACGCACCTTAGGTTTCCTTCAACAACTCCATATCCACCATATCAAACAAGTTCTTGGTTCATGCTTGTTTAAGCTTTCCAATTGGTTCCATCAACCAAATTATTAATCACCTCTTCAAATGGTGATCAAAGTATTTGAATACCCTTTTTCAAGTTGCATAACATATGTCAAAACAAAGACTATGTGTTTTAGAACATCACACCTTAAAATTGTTGATTCATGTTTCCCAACTAGGCCTAATAGGCTCAATTAACAAAGAAGCCCTATTAAGGACTCACTCTCAGACCTTTCCACTTTCAATAGTGTCTTAAAATGACTCTAATTAGAGGATTCTACCATCAATTTGAATATTTGACACTTCTAGATGTAAAAGCCCCAAATTTGTCCCAAAACCCCCTAGAAACTAGGGCTCGCCCAATGTCTCATCTCCCAGCACCATAGAAACTGAACCAAAGTTGATTCACCATCATTTGACCATCCTATGATGGATTCATGCATAAAATACCCCCCTCCAAAGGCTAGAACGTCCACTGTTTTACCCTTGCACCAATTTCATGACCCTTATGCACCCTTCAAACTCATCAAACTCCTTCAATCACTCTCAACTTGCAAACTCTTCTTCTTTCCTACATTTCCAATGTTAGAATACTAAGTTACAAGGTTTGGATCCATCCCTAAGTGATAGAAAATACATAAAGGGGATGGATCAATGAATTTACATCTTTAATCAATGCACAAACTGTGCTTGTATAGGATAGTCAAAACAAATAGAAGTTAAAACCCTAAAAAATGATTTAAATTTACTAAAAAACAATTTAAAATATCCTTCCACTACCACATGAATGAAATCAAATCAAATACTCATCAAAACAATCTCAAATTTGCAAGAAATCAGATTTTTATTGCCAAAATCTGAACCAGCTCGCACAAAAATAGATTTCTGTTTGTTCTCCCCCCATTCTCTTAGTTTTAAAGGCTTAAATAAACTCCCTTTAACCTCCCAAACTAAATCAAATCAGTTGGATATGCTAACAAAGAAAACTAAACTTATTTTTAGAATTTCCCTCCTAATCTCAAGTGATCGTTTGAATTTAAATATTCAAATTTGCAAACTTAATCAAATAAACTCCTAAAAACTCTTAACTTTGAATTTTATTCTTTTATGATCCAAATGACCTATCTAAACCATAAAAATTACTCTAAGACCTAATTCCAACCATATAGGCCCATTATGCCAATACAGGCATTCAACTATCTATTACATCCATTTTGTCATTTTGAAGCCTTTATAATTTTAGGCCTTGTTTATTACATAAAATGGCTTTACATGCCATGTTACATTAGATAAAATGACCCTTGGTCATGTTCTTCACTCTATCCTCCTTAGGTCCTCTAGGTGACCCTCATGTGTTCTTAGGTGCCCCTGCACCATAATGTCCTCAATGGACTACAAAATCTTGTTTGTAAATGGACCAATATTGTCCAAGCTTAAATTATGTTTTAAGAGTCTAGGATGGGTCATGGGATAAATACAAGGCATTAGGAATCATTTAGAAAGGGTTAATTATACAGTGAGGGTTTGATCTTTACACCCTCCAATGGATTGTTCATGAGCTCTCCTTTTCAGGATTGAGTCTCTGAACATGGTAGACTCCTCTCCAAGTCTTAATTCGGGTTTTCCAAACCCCTGTCTCTCTCCCAAATGCTGCCTCAATCTAGGATTCCTGACCGGGCACTTCCCTTGCACTTCATGCCATAAAAATACATATTTACAATGTTTATACAATACCCTAACATAATCCAAATGGTCATAGAGAACTTTCCATGGATTCCTAAGTTAGGGCCATACTAAACACCTCAACTCTATACAGTCCAACAAGCTAGCTTTAGAGGAGGATTTAAACTACAAGCTTGAAAACAAATGCAAGAACCAAAAGAAAGCTAAAACCTAGAGACCAACTCAATTCAAGGATACACTATCTCATTTCCTTTCCAACTTCTCTCTCTTTGAAACAAAAGGTTTACATTTTGGTTTATCCAGATAGTGTACCCTCATAGGCCACCTAGTGTACCTAGTGCCTCAATGATGTAGAGGGAAGGGTGGTGGGTGAATAAACAAGGAAATTTTATGAATTTTGGTTAACAAAGCCACTATTTTCTCAAAGCCTCAAATGCTTCCCAAGTGCTCAAACTTGACCAGACCTTTTCCAAGGTTCCAAAATGATATAGATGGTATCTAAGGCTTATATCTAAATGTATTTGATAGTTTTTAGGCTTCTTGGCAATACCCACAATACCCAACTCTCCAATCTTTCCCAAATTGTCCAGAGGCCTAATTGCCTTGTCTAGTAGCCCTGCAACGAAGGAAAATGCCACTTATCTTTGAAACTTTCCAAAGGACTAATCAAAAAAATTACTTTTTTGAGTACCCTTTTCTTATTAAATTTTCATATCCAAAGGAAATATATGGTTGTTTTGGAGTGTGTACTACTACTCACCCCTATGGCTCCAAAAATGCATGAAAAGTGAGTGATTTAACAAAGGAACTATATGAAATAATTAACCCAAAGAATTAAAACTATAGAAAGCATCTTATTATGTCATAAAACCTCTAAATACCAAAGGAATTATACTCAGACCTCCTATAACCCCAAAAAAACCCAAATTTGGTCTCTTCAAACCCTTAAACCAAGGGTTTCTCAAATTGGTGCCCTCCAATCACTTCCAGGTTCAAATGGTTATTGATTAAACCTTAAAATGAACAATATAAGATGATCCAAATCATTAGATATCCCTATCCTTAAGACCAATCTTCTGGTGCTATACCCTTGCCATGAAATTCAATGTATTTTCCACCATTTGCTAACTGTGATCACTTCTTCTTTCACTTGTCTACACACCAAAGCATTAGATTTGTATTGTACATTTTATATATGATCATTCCATGAAATTTAGGACTTACTTTCATGGGATGATGCTCATCTTTATTGGATTCCAATCAAAACAGTGACTTAGGAACCCCAAATCGTGAGAGTGCTGAAAATAGTGATTTAAAATCTGATTCAAATCAATGCAAGAAGCATATGAAACATCTTCAATCTTGTAAGAAAATACTCCTAAAACATTATCAATCAATCCAAATTAGATTTTTCAACTTCAAAACAAGACATTAAACAAACTTGCAAAAATTATGAGATTTTCTTATTTTTTTGTTGCAGTCCATACACACAGCCTCCTATGTCGTATAATGGAGGGATGCGCTTGTTTCAAAACCTTGTATATAAACCTCTTGTAACTATCTACACTTCTCTTCCTCTTCTTCTTCTTATTCTCAGATTTCATGGCTTTGACTGTTGAATCCGTTGTGGGCTTGAACGTCACCTTCTTTGCTTTTCTCTGCTTTGGAGAAGCATTTACTTCATTCTCTCATTTCATACCATCTGCTTTAATAGTTGTGGAAGCCCTAGAAGATTTTGGAGACATGGATTTCATGCTTGTATGAAAAACTGACTGGAATTTTTTGTAGGTTAAGTTTCTTAGAATTATCAAATGCACGGGTATGGGATTGGATTGTATACAAGGCTTGATTTAAAGCATTGTTTGTGGGCAATTAAGAGCATATGTACAAGGATTTTTCACCGGCTCCCAATATCTTTTGAAGAGATTGTGGGCTTGTGTGGAATTGAATGTTGTGTACCTTTTATGGATTTTGGTCCTATGTTGTTGCGTTGGGAGGGATGGCATTTAATGCAACAGAATTTTTGGGCAAATAGTTTTGTTTGTGAGATATCAAATCAGTAATTTTTTTAGATTTGAAATGGCTAGGTGTATTTATGAGCAAGTTGGGTTGATGATTTTAGTTGACATGTATTGTAAATAGTGATATATTTGAAATTATTTAATTAATTAGTATTTGTATTATTTATTTATTTGATGGAGTTTTCATTCATTAAGTCATATGTTAAATTTTTTTAGGACATGAATTCTGACTTCTCCCTCTCTGAAACGGAAGGTTTACATTTTGGTTTATCTAGATTAATACATTTTCTTCCATTACTACGTTTTACCTTCTTCCCTTGTAGCTGTTATATTCCTTGTTTCACACAATTTCCCTTTTTAGGTCCAGATGCCTTTGCTAGAAAATTGGTGACAAAATCATTGCATAAGACTTGTATTTTCTTATTCATATGTGATGGAAGGCTATTATGCACTTTTCCTCCTTTAAAATACTTGTAAGGACTACATTCTTTGACAACGAGGAAAATATGGACTATCATCTACCCGCTCAAAAATGCAGGCATCTCCATCCTCAAAATTATTGGCAATTGAAAAATATCTCCATCCATGAATCAAGGAAGCTTCAGGGAGATCTTTGAGGAATTGTACATGCCATTCCCTTTTGCTAGGATCCACAAGAGTCACCATTGTTCTTTCTCTTGGTAATTTGATTTTATCTACAAATGTGTTTGGTGTTGTCTGCAAAACAAATTTTCACATAAAATAAGCAACATTACCTTAAGAAACATCTAAACACTGTTATTAAAAAACACGTACCAAAACAATGAACCCCAAAATATCCTTTAGACAATAATAGATCGACTTCCTGAACCCCTGTCAAACAGACTTGCAAAGTATAGAAGATTGTAATATTATAGAGATAATTTTCACTTCATTTTAAACGTCTTTTGTTGATTTTATTTTCAACTCAACAGATAATTTTATGTCCCTCAAGTGATTAGAACTCATCGAAATAGCACTTGTGGAAGGAAATTAGTGATCTTTGTGGGGTCATATCTCAGAGCTCGTGTGAGGTAGCATTGATCCATTAGGTGCTACAGGACCATGTTGTCAAGGCCTACAAAAGCCTATCATGGTTTTCAAAGATTCAACTTCGTTTAAATTTGGCAACACATTCTCTGTCGATGTCAAAAGTCACAGTGTTCCTTAGTTCAAATGGCCAATGTTGCGTATCCTTCCAACAGTCAGTCATAGCATCAAACCATCTATTCCAATAGCTCTGAATGGTCAGGTAAATGCTAGTGGCAACCTTGTTCACCACGCATAGTCGTTTGATCATTGTTGACGACTCCAAGCCGAAGTGTCCCTCAGGGTCACTTAAGCATGAAATCAGTGATCTTTATAGGGTCATATCTCAAAGCTCGTGCAAGGTAGCATCGATCTATTAGTTGCTACGAGACCATGTTGCTAGGTCCTACAAAAGCCTATCTCAATTTTTAGAGATTCAACTTCGTTTAAATTTGGCAACACATTCTCGGTCGATGTCAAAACTTACAGTGTTCCTCAGTTCAAACAACCAACATTACGTATCCTTCCAATTGTCAGTCATAGCATCAAACTGTCTATTCCAACAGCTCCAAATGCTCAGGTAAACGCTAGTGGAAACCTCCTTCACCATGCACAGTGGTTCAATCCCTACTGATGACTCCGGGCCGAAGTGTCCCTCAAGGTCACTTAAGCATGAAATCGATGATCTTTGCAGGCTCATATCTTAGAGCTCATGTGAGGTAGCATCGATCTGTTAGTTTCTATGAGACCGTGTTTCCTGGGCCTACAAATTCCTGTCTCAATTTTCAAAGATTCAACTTCGTTTAAAATCAGCAACACATTCTTGGTCGATGTCAGAACTCAAAGTGTTCCTCAGTTCAAACGGCCAACGTTCCGTATCCTTCCAACCATTGATCATAGCATCAAATCATCTCTTCCAACAACTTTAAATGGCTGGGTAAATGCTAGTGGCAACCTTGTTCGCCACACATAGTCATTCAATCCTCACCGATGACTCCAGGCCAAAGTGTCCCTCAAGGTCGCTTAAGCATGAAATCAATGATCTTTGTGGGATCATATCTCAAAGCTCATATGAGGTAGAATCAATCCAGTAGCTACTACGGGATCATGTTGCTAGGGCCTACAAAAGCTTGACTTAGTTTTTAGAGATTCAACTTTGTTTAAAATCGGCAACACATTCTCGGTCGATGTCAGAACTTAAAGTGTTCCTCAGTTCAAATGGCCAATGTTCCATATCCTTCCAACCATTGGTCCTAGCATCAAACCGTCTATTCCAATAGCTCTGAATGGCTAGGAAAATGCTAGTGGCAACCTTGTTCACCATGCACAGTCATTTGATCACCACTAATAGCTCTGGGCCGAAGTGTCCCTTAAGGTCACTTAAGCATGAAATCAGAGATCTTTGTAGGGTCATATCTCAGATCTCATGTGAGGTAGCATCGATCCATCAGGTGGTATGAGACCATGTTGCTGAGGCCTACAAATGCCTATCTCTATTTTCAAAGATTCAACTTCGTTTAAAATCGACAACACATTCTTGGTCGATGTCAGAACTCAAAGTGTTCCTCAATTTAAACAGCCAACGTTCCGTATCCTTCCAACCATGAGTCATAGCATCAAACCATCTATTCCAACAGCTCCAAATGGTTGGGTAAATGCTAGTGGCAACCTCATTCACCATGCACAGTCATTCGATCCCCGCCGACGACTCGGGGCCAAAGTGTCCCTCAAGGTCACTTAAGCATGAAATGGGTGATCTTTACAGGGTCATATCTCAGAGCTCATGTGAGGTAAAACCAATCCATCAATTGCTATGGGATTATGTTTCCAGGGCCTACAAAAGCCTATCTCAGTTTTCAGAGATTCAACCTCGTTTAAAATCAACAACACATTCTCGGTCGATGTCAGAACTCATAGTGTTCCTCAATTCAAATGGCCAACATTGCATATCCTTCCAACTATCGGTCGTAGAAACAAACTGTCTATTCCAATAGCTCTAAATGGTCAGGTAAATGCTAGTGGCAACCTCATTCACCATGCATAGTCATTCGATCCCCGTCGATGACTCCGGGCTGAAGTGTCCCTCAAGGTCACTTAAGCATGAAATCAAAGATCTTTGTGGGGTCATCTCTCAGAGCTCGTGCGATGTAGCATTGATCTATCAGTTGCTATAGGATTCTATTGTCGGGGCCTATAAAAGCCTCTCTCAATTTTTAGAAATTCAACTTCGTTTAAAATCAGCAACACATTCTCAGTCGATGTCAGAACTCACAATGTTCCTTAGTTCAAACAACCAACATTGCATAATCTTCCAACCGTCGGTCGTAGCAATGAACCATCTATTCCAATAGCTCTGAATGGCCGGGTAAATGCTAGTGGAAACCTTGTTCACCATGCACAATCATTCGATCCCCACCGACGACTCCTGGCTGAAGTGTCCCTTAAGGTCGCTTAAGCATGAAATAATCAATCTTTGTGTGGTCATATCTCAGAGCTCATGAGAGGTAGCATCAATCTATCAGTTACTATGGGACCATGTTGTCGGGGCCTACAAAAGCCTATATTGGTTTTTAGAGATTCAACTTTTTTTAAAATTGGCAACACATTCTCGGTCAATGTCAGAACTCATAGTGTTCCTTAGTTCAAATGACCAATGTTGCGTATCCTTCCAATCGTCAGTCATAGCAATGAACTGTCTATTCTAATAGCTCCAAATGGCTAGGTAAACCCTAGTGGCAACCTCGTTCACCATGCACAGTCATTCGATCACCACCGATGACTCCAGGCCAAAGTGTCCCTTAAGGTCGCTTAAGCATGAAATCAATGATCTTTACAGGGTCATATCTCAGAGCTCATGTGAGGTAGCATCGATCTATCAAGTGCTACAAGACCATGTTGTCGGGGCCTACAATAGCTTGTCTCAGTTTTCAGAGATTCAAGTTCATTTATATTTGGCAACACATTCTTGGTCGATGTTAGAACTCATAGTGTTCCTTAGTTCAAACGGCCAACATTGCGTATCTTTCCAACCATTGGTCATAGCATGGAACCGTATGTTCTAATAGCTCCAAATGGTTAGGTAAACGCTAGGGGAAACCTCATTCAAAACACATAGTCATTCAAACCCCACTGATGACTCCGAGCCAAAGTGTCCCTTAAGGTCCCTTAAGCATGAAATCAGAGATCTTTGTGGGGTCATATCTCAAAGCTCATATGAGGTAGCATCAATCCGTCAAGTGGTATGGGACTGTGTTGCCGGGGTCTACAATAGCCTATCTCAGTTTTAAGAGATTCAAGTTTCTTTATATTTGGCAACATATTCTCGGTCGATGTCAGAACTCATAGTGTTCCTCAGCTCAAATGACCAACATTGCGTATCTTTCCAACTATCAGTCGTAGCATGGAACTCTCTATTCCAACAACTCTGAATGGTCAGGTAAACACTAGGGGAAATCTCATTTGGCACACAAAATCATTTGAACCTTGCCGACGACTCCAGGTTGAAGTGTCCCTCAAGGTCCCTTAAGCATGAAATCAATGATCTTTGTGGGGTCATATCTTGGAGCTCGTGTGAGGTAGCATCGATCCATTAGGTGCTATGGGACCATGTTGCTGAGGCCTACAATAGCCTGTCTCGGTTTTCAAAGATTCAAATTCATTTATATTTGACAACACATTCTCGGTCGATGTCAAAACTCATAGTGTTCCTCAATTCAAATGGCCAACATTATGTATCTTTTAAACCGTCGGTCGTAGGATTGAACCGTTTGTTCCAACAACTTTGAATGGCCGGATAAATGCTACTAACAACCTTTTTTGGCACACACAGTCTTTCAAATGCCCCTGACGACTCCGAGGTGAGCGGTAGGATGAGTGCAAATATGTATTCTAGTGTTTGTCATTAACAATCAGTCAGTTAGGGGATAATTAGAAGTTAGTTTGTAAAAGCATAAGATTGCACATCCACATCCACCATAGTAATCTTATTAATAAAAGAACTCTTGCCAACATTAGGGTACCCACAGATCAAAATAGGCTTGGTATTGGGGTCAATAAATGACAACCTTGCCATATGCTACCTCACCTATTCGAGGTCATGTCTTTATATTGTGACTATCCTGTGGAATAGAGAACACACCAATGATATAAATGTTTGATTCCATGTGATCTTGGATAGGTTGTGACATAGAAATATTGCCTTATATTATATTTATACATTTTTACATTCATTTTATTACTTTTTTTATTATTATAGTCAAGGAATTGACTGTTATTGAGGACAGTGACTAGCATTTGTAGCACAGTCAGCAAGTTAAACATACATCAATAAATATACAAGAATAACTATAAGGGATGAGAAATTTACAAAGCATAAGACATCCACATAAACATAAATTAGTATACATCAATACACCAAACACATGAATTGCATACCTAAAATATAAAAAATGTATATTCGTAGGGCATGAAGCCAAATATATATGTCCAATAATGTCATACATTGAATATATTCAATACAATTAAACTAGCTTCCTCAAATCCAAATGGATGTACAATGTACAATGTATCACTTGTATCATTATAAAATTCAATACAAACTATTAAACTAATAATTAAAGTTAAGTGATCTCTTTCATACCTCAGTCAGTCCTTTAGAACTAGCTACTACTGCAGCTACTCCACGATCCAAAGTATCACAGATAGAAGGAGGAGTCTCTGATGTCAATAGCTGAAAATGAAACAAAAAAAATATTATGCAATTATCAAGTTACATATATTTTTTACAACCCTACTAATGAGTAAATGATACCTCTGTTAAGATTCCACTGCATCCTTCAGTGTGCGGTGTCAAAGTCAAAGCTCCAACATTCAACTAGTGCACATGTACATGAAAAATTACAAGATAACCATTCATATAAGAATGTACTACTGACATGTTAATTATAATGCATTATTACATATATACCCGTGGACTCAATGGTGATGTCACAAAGCTAGGTGAAAGAATGTGATCATCGTGCCTCTGGATTGTGATCATAATTTGTGTAGTAATTTAGTTATTCATTCATTTAATAATTAAATATAATCAAGTAAATCAAATTAACATGCAAATAAAGATAGCCACTACAACATTTGGGGTCAAATTTCGACACCAATTTTTGATGCCACTACAATTTGTGTATTTTTTTGTGTATTTTTTTTCAAGTGCTCCCGATGGTGTCGTAATAGTGATGCTATTGTCATAATTGTGACACCCATTTGGTTATAAACAAAAAAGAAAAGAAAAAGGAAGTGTCATTTGTAATTTGTGAATTCCAAGAGCTACCGTGAAGATGACACTGCATTTCTACGTGGCACGAAGAGGGCATCTGAGTTTGGCGTGTGCAAGCGAAGAGGCCAGCACCATTTGGGAATAGAGCACTGGCACTTGAGGTAGGCATTCGAGCTTTGTCTTCTCATTAACTCAATTTCAGTGGCATTGTTTATTTGATAGCATTGTTAATAGTGGCATTGTTTACATCTTAATTAGCATTTGGAATGCTCGATGATCTGGGAGCTTTGAGAGCTAGGGCATCTTTGCTATTACCTTCAAGGCATTGTGTGAAGTATTTGATCTCTCTTTATTTGTTTTTCTATTGATATTCACTATGTGGTACTCCCTATTTGTGATCATTTCACAATGAAATGTCTTGATGGCTCATGGGCTACAAGCTAGGGCACCATACATTGTTTATGAGCTCACTGTTTAATACTTGCATTGTTTACATCTTATCATATGGAATGGCTGATGACCCGCGAGCTTTGAGAGCTAGGGCATCGCTTCTATTACCTTCAAGGCATTGTGTGAAGTGTTTGATCTCTCTTTATTTGTTTTGATGTTGATATTCACTATGTGGTACTCCCCGCTTATGATCATTTCACGAGGAAATGTCTTGATGGCTCATGGGCTACAAGCTAGAGCATCATACATTGTTCATGAGCTCACTGTTTAATACTGGAATTGTTTACATCTTTTCATTTGGAATGCTTGATGACCTGCGAGCTTTGAGAGCTAGGGCATCATTTCTATTACCTTCAAAGCATTGTGTGAAGTGTTTGATCTTTCTTTATTTGTTTTGTTGTTGATATTCACTATGTGGTACTCCCCATTTATGATCATTTCATGAGGAAATTTCTTGATGGCTCACGGGCTGCAAGCTAGGGCATCATACATTGTTCATGAGCTCACTATTTAATAGCTGACATCATGCAAACATACATTAATACACTTACTATTTTGAATTTGAGCTCGGGCATCATGCAATGTTATTGATGTCATTGCATGCTTGCTGCTGTTGTGCACCATATATTGTTTTATACACTATTTATTTCATTGAGACTGTGAGCTTGGCATTTGTAATGTATTTTCTGTTATTAGATCAATGCTACCATGTTGTTGAGTCTATGTATGACTTGACTATGCACATGCATAATTGTAGATGAGGATCAGTAATATGGTGCCAGGTATTGCTTAGATCCTTTGGATCTAACCCCATCTTTTCCTTCCTTGCAAGTTTTGGATCATACAAGAGCATACTGGATTAAACCCCGGGTCAACACTTCATTACTTCAGGCAATGTCTGGTACCTTCATTATTTATGTTCATCCACTTATGTATGTTTTCATTCATTCATATTCTTCTAAAAGTTGGCTATTAGTGACCATATAAGACCATTCTTGATGTTTTTGGGTCATTTGATGAAAAGATGTAAATAGGGACATCAATAATAAAATAGGGATATCTTCATAGGGATATATTAAGATTAATATCGTAAGTAAAAACATTACACAGTGGCATTCAGATTAAGTACAGTTGCATTTTCTTCTGAAATTTATTTTCCTTGTATAGTATATACAAGTTATTTTATATATATATACATGTAATATTTAGATGCAAAAATTTATTTTCCTTTACATGTATCTTTGCATGAAATGAACACAAATTAAACAAGATCATCTAATAATACAAACTAGGGTACTATAGTCACTCATCTAGTAATTAGTTCCCCAAACCATTACTAAGGATTGAACATAAGTCCAAGTCCCCAAATCTATTGTTCTATGTGTATAAAACAATATATGGTGCACAACAACAACAAGCATGCGATGACAGCAATAACATTGCATGATGCTCAAGCTCAAATTCAAAGAAGTAAGTGTATTAATGTATGATCTAATAGCAGCAACCTCATTGATCATTACCTTTCACTCCTCCATCATTATAGAAGAGATAACTACTTACAACTAGGACATCATGCATTGTTTATGAGCTCACTGTTTGAGCATCTCATGTCCCTATTTGATTGGCCAATGCTTAAAGAGTGAGCTCATAAATTGTGACACTCAATTGGTTATAAACAAAAAAAAAGAAAAAAAAGTTTCATTTTTAATTTGTGAATTCGAAGAGCTGCTGCGAAGATGACACTGCACTTTTGCGTGGCATGAAGAGGGCATTTGAGTTTGGCGTGCCCGAAGAGGCCGGCACCATGTGGGAAGAGGGCACTGACACTTGAGGTAGGCATTCGAGCTTTGTCTATTTGATCACAAATGGGGAGTACCACATAGTGAATATCAACAACAAAATAAATAAATAGAAAGATCAAACACTTCACACAATATATGTTGCTTATAGCTCACAGTCTCAATGAAATAAACAGTGTATAAAATAATATATGGTGCACAACAGCAGCAAGCATGCAATGACAACAATAACATTGCATGATGCCCAAGCTCAAATTCAAAATAGTAAGTGTATTAATGTATGATCTAATAGTAGCAACCTCATTGATCATTACCTTTCACTCCTCCATCATTATAGAAGAGATAACTACCTACAACTAGGGCATCATGCATTGTTTATGAGCTCACTGTTTGAGCACCTCATATCCCTATTTGATTGGCCGGTGCTCAAACAGTGAGCTCATAAATAATGCATGATGCCCTAGCATGCAGCCCACAAGCCATCCACTTATGTATGTTTGCATTCATTCATATTCTTCTGAAAGCTAGCTATTAGCGACCATATATGATGATTCTTGATGTTTTTGGATCATTCGATGAAAAGATGTAAAAGTTTCTTAAAGGTAGGCATTTGAGCTTTGTCTTCTCATTAACTCAATTTTATTTTGATGACATTTGTTGATTTAATGGAAAAATATGAATGTTAATACTGACATTTTTTACATCTTTGCATTTGGAATGCTCGATGACCCACGAGCTTTGAGAGCTAGGCCATCATTGCTATTACCTTCAAGGCATTGTGTGAAGTGTTTGATCTTTCTTTATTTGTTTTGTTGTTGATATTCACTATGTGGTACTCCCTATTTATGATCATTTCATGAGAAAATATCTTGATGGCTCGCGGGCTGCAAGCTAGGACATCATACATTGTTCATGAGCTCATTATTTAATACTGACATTGTTTACATCTTTTCATTTGGAATGCTTGATGACTCATGAGCTTTGAGAGCTAGGACATCATTGCTATTACCTTCAAGGCATTGTGTGAAGTGTTTGATCTCTCTTTATTTGTTTTGTTGTTGATATTCACTAGGTGGTACTCCCTGTTTATGATCTTTTCATGAGGAAATGTCTTGATGGCTCGCAGGCTCCAAGCTAGGGCATCATACATTGTTTATAAGCTCACTATTTAATACTGACATTGTTTACATCTTTTCATTTGGAATACTTGATGACCCACGAGCTTTGAGAGCTAGGGCATCATTTCTATTACCTTCAAGACATTGTGTGAAGTGTTTGATCTCTCTCTATTTGTTTTGCTATTGATATTCACTATGTGGTACTCCCTGTTTATGATCATTTCATGGGGAAATATCTTGATGGCTCATAGGCTGCAAGCTAGGGCATCATACATTGTTCATGAGCTCACTATTTAATACTGGCATTGTTTACATCTTTTTTTTTGGAATGCTCGATGACCCGCGAGCTTTGAGAGCTAGGGCATCGTTGCTATTACCTTCAAGGCATTGTGTGAAGTGTTTGCTCTCTCTTTATTTGTTTTGCTATCGATATTCACTAGGTGGTACTCCCTGTTTATGATCATTTCATGAGGAAATGTCTTGATGGCTCATAGGCTACAAGCTAGGGCATCATACATTATTCATGAGCTCACTGTTTAATACTGGCATTGTTTACATCTTTTCATTTGGAATGCTAAATGACCCGCGAGCTTTGAGAGCTAGGGCATCATTGCTATTACCTTCAAGGCATTGTGTGAAGTGTTTGATCTCTCTCTCTATTTGTTTTGATGTTGATATTCACTATGTGGTACTCCCTATTTATGATCATTTCATGAGGAAATGTTTTGATGGATCGTGGGTAGAAAGCTAGGGCATCATACATTGTTCATGAGCTCACTGTTTAATATCGACATTGTTTACATCTTTTCATTTGGAATGCTTGATGACCCACGAGCTTTGAGAGCTAGGGCATCATTTCTATTACCTTCAAGACATTGTGTGAAGTGTTTGATCTCTCTTTATTTGTTTTGCTATTGATATTCACTAGGTGGTACTTCCTGTTTATGATCATTTCATGAGGAAATGTATTGATGGCTCGCGAGCTGCAAGCTAGGGCATCATACATTATTGATGAGCCCACTGTTTAATACTGGCATTGTTTACATCTTTTCATTTGGAATGCTTGATGACCTGCAAGCTCTGAGAGCTAGGGCATCGTTGCTATTACCTTCAAGGCATTGTGTGAAGTGTTTGATCTCTCTCTATTTGTTTTTCTGTTGATATTCACTATGTGGTACTCCCTCTTTATGATCATTTCATGAGGAAATTTCTTGATGGATCGTTGGCTACAAGCTAGGGCATCATACATTATTCATGTGCTCACTGTTTAATACTAGCATTGTTTACATCTTTTCATTTGGAAGGTAGGCATTTGAGCTTTGTCTTCTCATTAAATCAATTTCAGTGGCATTTTTTACATCTTAGCATTGTTAATAGTGGCATTGTTTACATCTTAACATTTGGAATGCTCGATGACCCACGAGCTTTGAGAGCTAGGGCATTGTTTCTATTACCTTCAAAGCATTGTGTGAATTGTTTGATCTCTCTTTATTTATTTGTTTGTTGATATTCACTATGTGATACTCCCCGTTTATGATCATTTCATGAGGAAATGTCTTGATGGCTTGCGGGCTGCAAGCTAGGGCATCATACATTGTTCATGAGCTCACTATTTAATACTGGCATTGTTCATGAGCTCATTGTTTAATATCTGGGCAGGCCATGTAAATGGTACCAAGCCAACCCAATCAGCCCAACAAAATGTGTCATGTTTATCTTTGTCAAATACACTCGTTCACCATTTTGTTCTTGTTCTTCACACAAATATTGCATCAAAAGTAATTGTAAATAATGATTCAAAGAAAAAAGAAAAAACTACAATAGATCAGACCCCAAAAGAATACAGTCAACTACAATAGCTCACAGTCTCAATGAAATAAACAGTGTATAAAATAATATATGGTGCACAACAATAGCAAGCATGCAATGACAACAATAACATTGCATGATGCCCGAGCTCAAATTCAAAATAGTAAGTGTATTAATGTATGATCTAATAGCAGCAACCTCATTGATCATTACCTATCACTCCTCCATCATTATAGAAGAGATAACTACCTACAACTAGGGCATCATGCATTGTTTATGAGCTCACTGTTTGAGCACCTCATGTCCCTATTTGATTGGTCAGTGCTCAAACAGTGAGCTCATAAATAATGCATGATGCCCTAGCTTGTAGCCTGCAAGCCATCAAGACATTTCCTCATGGAATGATCATAAACGGGGAGTACCACATAGTGAATATCAACAACAAAACAAATAAAAAGAGATCAAACACTTCACACAATATATGTTGCTTTATAAGATTTTATTAAGACTAAATATATTGTTTTATGAGCTCATTGTTTGAGCACCTCATGTCCCTATTTGATTGGTCGGTGCTTTGTTTGTTATATTGACGCTATTAGATCAAATATGGACATCAATAATAAAATAATACACTATGTGGTACTCCCTATTTATGATCATTTCATGAGGAAATGTCTTGGTGGTTCGTGGGCTGCTGCAAGCTAGGGCATGATACATTGTTCATGAGCTCACTATTTAATAATGGCATTGTTTACATCTTTTCATTTGGAATGCTTGATGACTTGCGAGCTTTGAGAGCTAGGGCATCGTTTCTATTATCTTCAAGGCATTGTGTGAAGTGTTTGATCTCTCTTTATTTGTTTAATGGCATCTAATGTTGTCCTATGCATCTAATGCTGCTAATGATGTTGTTTAATGACATCTAATGCATCTAATGTTGTTGTTTAATGGCATCTAATGAATTGACTGTCGTATGATAGCTTGATCCTCTAATTTATAACTTCCTCTAAGTCTGTTCAACCAAATTTGGTGGTTGGAAAATTATATTAAGACTAATTAAACATAAAAACCCCTTTTCCCTCCTTTTATAAGTGACCGTTGTTATTCAAAAATTTGAATTAACAACATTGCAAATGAAGCATTTCTTAAGATTTTTGAATCCTAAGACCTTGGAATATGATCTAAATAAAATTATTAAACCTTATTAAAACCAAATCTAAACTATTATAAGCTTGAAACTCAAAAACTCATCCTAGACTCCTAAATTGGTCCTAAGGCTTATTAGGCCTTTAAGGGCTTATTGCCAATTTATTATAGGTATTAACCTTATAGGTCATTATAGGCTCCAAAATGCTCCAATTGACGTCATTGGATATCTTCATGTTCATTGATGTCTTTTTTATCTCCATAGGTTTTGTGAAATCCTTATGTGCTCTAGGTGCCCCTGCACCACTATGTGCTTTGAGCCAATGAAATTTTTATCATCATGATGAAGTAATAATGCATTAAATGTATTACTTATCTCCTTATTCAGTTTTAATTTTATAGTGAATTCATGATTTATAATTCAGTTGTAGCAGCTCAATGTATTTGAACTCAAGAATAACCCTTACTTGGTTTCCTACAAAGCTTTTGGTGAAATCTGTTAGAAAATGAGAAGCTATGAGAAGGTAACATGAAGTTAATGAAAGGAGGCATCTCCAATTTGTTTTGCAGATATACACATTAAGAATCATGTAAGATAATACAAGGGAATTCGATCAAAATAGGGAGACAATCACTAGATTGTTGTCTAACTTTCAAAGAGAAGCCGATGACAAATGTTATTGTCCATGCAAGAGTTGTAATGGCTTAAAGACAAGAAGAATCAAAATCAAAACAACAAAGAGACATTGCAGGGAGAATGGTCACATGGAAGGGGGTTTTGATTATAATCTAGTGGTAAGTTGTTTGTTATATTGTTTTCACAATTAATATACATATGGACCATGGAAGGAGGTTTGATTATCATCATTTTTATATAGGTCGATCTCCCTAGTGTGAATATAGAGGAACATGGAGGTGTGAGTATTGAAGTTGAAGATCATGATCCTATGGAAGATAACGATCATGCGCTAGAAAACACATTTGAAGATGATGGTATGAATGCATTGATCATTGACATATTTGGTATTGGTGCTACTGGTGCTACTGCTACTGCTGATGATGAGGATGACATTGACAATGTCCATGATATACCTCTACTTGAGAAGGAGGACACAGCCCTTTACGAAGGCTCCCAATCTACTCTTCTCTCTATTGTATTGTTGTTGGTGAATTTGAAGGTTATGAATGGTTTATCTAACATAGCAATGTCACATATGCTAAGGTTTGTCATATATGTCATTATAGTCTATAAAAGGTGAAACATGTACCATTAAGATTGTTTATAGTAATGACTTATATTATTTGTTGCAGATTGATAGGTGACTTTCTGTTACCACCATCAAATGTTCTCCCTCGCTTGTAACGAGAATTATGTGCCACTATGAAACATATTGGAATAGAGTATCAAACAATAGATGCTTGTCTTGAAGATCATATTATTTATTATAAAGAACACAAAAATGCAACATAATACCTTGAATGCCATACGAGTAGATATCGAGATGATCAAGTGACAAAAAAGGTGCCTCGCAAGGTTCTTCGTCACATCCTCATTATTCCATGCCTAAAACAATTATTTAGGTGCAATAGCTTGGCACAATTTATAGATTACCATGCATGCGGCAAGAGTCAAGATGACATTATTCAAATGCCTTCGGATGGTTCATCATTTATGGACATAGAGGAAAAGTGGCCACACTTTAAAGAGGAACCTCAAAATCTCAGGCTTTCTTTGGCAGCAGATGGTGTCAATCCGCATGGAGAGATGAGATCTGTTTGCTCGGTGTGGCCTATTTTTGTTATAAACAATAACCTTCCTCCATGGATGTCAATAAAGAGGGAGCACATTATGTTGGCAATGATTTTTCTAGGTAGCTTATTATTTTATAGTTATCTACATGTAATTATAAGTCTTGGAGTGAAATGGCCACAATAATTACTTGATGTTATTGTTAATTCAACTAGGTAAGTACCAAGTGAAAGATATGAATGTATATATTGCACCTCTTATCGACGAGTTGTTGGTGTTATGGAATGGTTTCACTATGTATGACATCTCCCGACCAATTGGACAAAGAGAATTTCAATTCCATGCAATGCTTGTGTGGACAATTCATGATGCTCTAAGGTTGACACATTTCTGTGGTATGTTATGGTGAATTCTAGTTGTACAGGATAATTCAAATTTTAAAAATATACACATTTAATCCAATTTTATCATTATCTTGTAGGTCTTCAAACAAAGAGAAAATTTGCATGTCTAATGTGTGGTCCAAAGATGAAATCCCATCATTCCAAAAGTTTAAGAAAATAGGTGTTTGATGAGTATAGGCAGTTCCTCCCCAGAAATCATAAGTATCGAAGTGCAAAAAGTCATCTTTTCAATGGGAAAGAAGAGACTACATCAAAGCCTCGAAGAATGACACCTCACCTATGGCAGTTGGAATATAATAGAATTCAAGGTAATATCATTCCACGTAATGGTTGATGTTTGAAAATTATATATTTTGATTGTGTTTTGTTGGCTAATTATGTAGTTGATGATCTTGAAGGTCGTGAAGGCATCATCGACCAGCTTCCAAAGGGATTAAAATATTATCCCAGAGAATTTAGTAGGCTCCCCTACTATGAGCATCTACAAATTGTGCATTTGTTTGACACTATGCATATTGGAAAGAATGTAATAGAGACACTGTGGAAAATATTGGACGGAAGACGTGACAAAGAAAAATTTGGCAAAATTTGTAGTGACATTCATGATTCCAATCATGCAATGAAAAATATCATTGAATCAAATAGCAATGAAGACCGGATTAATGCAAGTGCTCTTCCTTGGTTATTAACAGAGCAACAAAGTAATGCCATAAAAAAAGTGATCCAAAAAATTTGATTTCCTATAGGATTTGCTGTAGATATAAGCAATCTCATATCAAAGAAAAATGATTTTGGGTCAGGGATGAAAACACATGATTGGCATACCTTCATCAAGGTAAGTCACAGTCTTTTGTATTTACAATATATTTGTGTAATTGCATTCAATTTTCATTGTATGAAATGATCAGTTGACAATTGTTGCAATATTTTCTACCCCTATCTCTCCTAGAGAATTTCGACAATAATATCAAACAAGTGATATATGATCTTGGAAAATACATTAGGTAAGGAATGATATTTGTTCAATATATCAAACAAGTAATATATTGTAAAGTCTCATATTAATATATTTATGTCTTGAATCCCTTGTAGGTGGTTGTCATCTAAAGAAATCCATAAAGAAGATATAAAATATTGAAAGAAAAGAATTTGTCGATTAATGTGTGAAATGCAAAAGTGTTTACTTTTGGCTTTTTTCAATGCACAAGAACACTACCTCACACACCAAGTTGAGGAGATTGAATTGTGTGGACCTATACATGCTAGGTTAATGTGGATGGTTGAGAGACACTTGAAATTTTTGAAAGGTTTGGTATGACAAAGAGCACGTCCTAAGGGTTCTATGGTTGAGGGATATATGGTATACCAGATGATGGTGTATGTTACTCAATATCTTCTTAATCTTGCAACAAAGACCCATATAGATTGCATTTGGGATCTCGACTCAATTAAAAAAATTGAAGGGAAGTACTTGGTGGGCAATGGTAGATTTAGGAAACTAAAAGGTAATAAATTATGAGATGTTATTGTAGTAAATTAATTCTTAATCTTCAAAATAAATCTGTTGTAAGTCATCTATTTACTTTTGTACAACTGCTAAAGAGTGGGATGCAATACATTTGTTTATTACAAACAATCAAGATTGGATGACGGCATGGATTGAACGATGTCAACATGATGGTCATAGATTAACATGGGAATTCATGTCTTAATTGGTTATACAAACTCATCACAGTGGAGATCCCAATGTTACACAAAAGGAAATAGATTTAGCATATGGTTTAAGAGATCACTAGGTACTTATAAATTTGTTAATTAATCAATCGTATGTTTTTCAACTCGTGATGCAATAATTTATACATGTTTGACATTATTGCAGGTGAAACACCACAAGGCTATGTTTTGCAATGGTTATAAATTTTGTATCAAAAATTTGGATGACACGAAGAGAACTTGTGATTCTAGGATAAGTACAGTGTTCCAGGTGACTAATATTTTATCTAGAAATGACTTACATCCTTGAGAGTCGCAAAATCGATACTATGATATTTTGGTTGATATACTTGACTGTGACTTCAATTCTTTCAAATTAGTTCTCTTCATTGTTAAATGGTACAGACTACGACTCAATAAAAATGATCCTAATAGAACTGTTATTGAACATGACAATGGATTTCTAATGATTAATACAAGGTTGTTTGAGCTAGTTGGAGAAGAGCCCTATGTTCTACCAAGCCAATGTGAGCAGGTATTTTACTCAAAGGTTCCACATAAACTAGGTTGGTCATTTGTTGTTAGACATGATCCAAGAGGAAGACCGATAAAGTATAATGTGATGGAAGAAGATACCGAGGAAGATGAACAAGTGGAAGATGATGTAGAACTAGATCATGATCAAGAGCTAGTTGAAGAATAATATGAAGAAGAAGATGATGATGATGCTGCTACTGATGATGATGATGCTGCTACTGATGCTGCTACCGATGAGGATGATGCTGCCATTGATTTCGCTACTGATGATGATGATGATGATGATGATGATGAGGATGATGATGATGATGAGGATGAGGATGAGGATGAGGATGATGATGAGGATGATGATGATGCTGATGGTGATGATGACGACGATGACAATAGTGGTGGTGATGATGTTGTCGATGATGATGATCTTGATGATGAGATGGATGAAGAAGAATATCAATGACATGAATGAAATGTAAAATTATGCCAGATGTTTGGCATGTTCTAACAATTGTTTTATATGTACTGCTCTTGTTCACCTTGTTTTATATGTCCTACTTATATATCTTTGATCTTTTTTTAAGAGAAATTTCATTCTAAAAGAGTGTATTTAATCTCTATATGCTTAAACAACATCACTAGTTAAGACTGTTCTCATTTGTAGTGGGCATGACAAGAATCAAATTACTTGAAAGACATCAGTATTTAGACATGCAAAAATTAGTGACGTGATTAAGAAAATTACCTTTCTTTACAATTGTATGGTTGTCTTTGGTTTGTCATTTTGTTTTGAATGTCTAGTGATTTAAACCAAAGACTTCGACTTAGCCAAAAAATGTACAAGTCTACATTACAATGTTTCTTTTAATTGTAATTATAATTAGTATGAATGAACAAAATAATGACAATGCAATATTTGTGATAATGCAATATTTATTGAAATAGCATCGATGACTTCAGTAAATGTGCCTATGTGTCAATGTGGTGTTGGCCCATGCATGTTGAAGACGTCACAACCAACAAGTAATCTTGGACATCAATTTTGGGTTTGCCCAAATAGGAAAAAGGTTTGGATACGTAATTATATTTTATGTTTTAAAATAATGTGACAACTAATCATTTTATGAAGAATTGATGTACATTTGGTATTGTCAAGGAAATACTGGATGTCAATACTTTTGGTGGGTTGATCAACCCACATTTACATCTACCCCATCTACATCTATACTTGATGTAGGAAATGAGTGCAACTTGTGCAAGGCTCGAGAGGCAGCTAGTGCCAACAAGATTGCTTCAATGGAGAAAGAAGAAATCATATTTCTGCAATGCCTTCTTTGTGTAGTTTGTGCACTACTTTGTTGGGACCATATGCGTAAATGTGGTTAATAGAGAGCTATTGTAGATACTGAATTTTTTTTTAGAATTTTTAGTAGATACACATAAAGAACATGCACATAAACACGACAAATGAGAAACATAAATGTAGATATCACAACAGCTGAAAAACATAAATGTAGGCATCATAATCACAATTTTTTGGAGACACAACATAATTGAATGGTATACCCAGATGATGTAACACAACTATATATCACTCCTCTAGTTCCAAGTTTACACTACGGTAAACAAAATCCATAGATAAAAAATAAATTTAGAGAGCGGAGGAGAGTGAGAACAACCAAAGTAATATAGTTCCCTATATTATTTTGGTCATTATCACTCTCCTCCCGCGCTCTCTAAATTTATTCTTCATCTTTTGGTTTTGTTTACGCAGTGTAGACATGGAACTGGAGGAGTAGTTGTGTTGCATCATCTGGGTATACCACTCAATTATGTTGTGTTTCCAAAAAATTGTGACCATGATGCCTACATTTATGTTTCTCAACTGTTGTGTCCCAGGACCCCTTATGACCCTTTACAACCATTTACAATCCCTAAGAATACATCTTAGAGACCTTAAAATGTCATAAAGGGTCATAAGAGGATCCTAGGAGGGATCAGATGAGCTTCCACCTTCACATGGTTGGCCCTATTAAGTAGAGAATGTTAAACTATTCTTGAAACAAAGAGAATCTTAATAATTTAAGATCTCAATCCACGTAAGACAAATATATATGGACTACACCGCAAACCCACACATCAAATTCAGACCAAAGAAGTCAAGAAGTCACTCGAATTAGATCCAAATGCAATCAGGTCTGCATATATCCCATGAAAACATCAGGAAGAATGCATCTCTGATCGCCGCACTAGCTTCTTATGTTGGAGCAGTTGCTATCACAAGTCTTGATTTGGTAGGATCCATTCCAAATCCAAGTCTCTAGACTTGACTCAATAATCCACAAGCCGCTACCGAATCTACTACAAAGTTATCTCCGAATTGTGCTAGAGCAGTCACGGTCACAAGTCTTGATTCGATAGGATCCATTCCAAATCCAAGTCTCTAGACTTGACACAATAATCCATGAGCCACTACCGAATCTACTACAAAGTTATCTCTAAATGATCCATAACCAAATCACGAGCAGGAACCAGATCTGCAAGAACACCATTCTAAATCGATACCAACTCGATTGACAAATATATATATATATATATATATATATATATATATATATATATATATTTATTTATTTAAAAACTCATTATCATCATAACTACAATGGCTTTAAAATAGCGATGGTTTCCCATCACAGACATCCGACATCCATCCATCGCATTAAATGCATCATTGTTGGAAAACAACCATAAATGATAGATAACCGTCGTAACTCTCCGATGCATGTCTGTCGCATGTACAACATAGTCGTCATTACAAACCACAAACAATGGATATGCATTTTAAACTTTCGATGGATATCCATCATATTAAAAGCATTTTCGTCGATGAAGATGTTACGAATGATGACTACCCGTTGGAATCTTCTGACGGGTTGCCATCATTTGTTATTTGTTGTGATGGGTAGGCATCCCAATTGTGACAGATACAAATATGTTCGATGGCATTCTCACTGTGTTGGCACCCTCTTTTAGCGATGTCCAAGGTTGTCATAATTACGACGCCTAACAGAACCATTAGTTTTTCTAACTACAAAACTATGACGCTAAGTGGTGTCACTTAATTGATAATTTATAGTCTAAATTCAGACGCTCGACCATCGAAAAAAGGTCTCAAATGTACTAGTGAGCTCAAGGAAGTGACACGATGCCCTTCACTGTCTATTGTGAACATCAATGGTTCACCAGTGAACATCTAATGCACATGCACAATAAGTTATGATACAAATATTCATATAATTACATAATAATCAAATATGTTAATTAAAATGTTTTATTCAATACATACTTGTGGAATTGATGATGATGTGTAGAAGGGGACATGAGGATCATTGCCACTTCCACTGCCACTAACACTCTTGCCCTGAATTTTCATCATAATCAATAGATACTAAATTAATTAGTTATTCTTTTATAAATGAAATATGATCAAAGCAATTTAATGAACTTGGAAATATTTACCTGTGTGTCAATGCCAAATGTCATATTTAGAAAGCTATCAGTCATCATTTCAGGATCCTCTTCCTCTCTCTTGCCAGTACCAAATGTGCACAAGCATCCACATGACCGAAAAATATGCCCACTGAAGGATTGACCATGGTCACCCTCAACTAAAGGAGGGGCACGCTGAATGAGAGTTTGTGTTAGAGCACTAATCGTGCCTAGTGTGTCTGCCTCTACATGTTCCTTCACAACGGAAGGAATAGTAACATGATCTACCCGTGGCTTGCCAATAGGAATCCTAGGTGTGGTAGGGTCACGATGTGCCCTTGCTCGATCAAATGATGACCCCCCTCCTCCACCCTGAGAATCTAGATAGTCAAAATAATTTGGCACCTCCTTGAGTACAAACTCGCAATAGAGTTTCCTCAAGAAATATATAGGAACCTCGTGATTGTTACAAGGAGGCAAATCAAAGACCATCTACCATCTCTCCCAAAAATTGTTTTTAATGTCTTCATTTAAGCACCAATGAATTGGGAACCTCCTTGGTGTACTTCTAAGAGTATATGTGTCCCTTGGTTTTTTAAATAGCTTGCAAATGTCATCTTTTGTGATTTCTTTCTTTTTTATGTTTGCATAAGATAATTTATTGGCATAATATTGTTTTTGTTCTTCTCTTTTATCGCGCCATAAATTAATTCACCCACTAACTGAGCTTACGTGGGTCAAGATTGCTTCCAATGATTTTGCAAGTCTTTTCCTTCTAGAATTTGTACCAACAGAATCTTTTAACCTAGTAATTAAAGATTCTAATTCTTTTTGCCCTCTTTCAATTTGGTTCATCAAATTTTGTTGTGTTCCAGGAGGAGCTTTCTCGATTGGTGGAGGCAATTAAGGTTCATTTTCTTCATTTGTTTCTTCATTTAGTTCTTCATGAGGAGATAGAGGGTTTGGTGGAGAGTTTGGTGGAGGGTTTGGTTAAGGGAGATTATTTCTTCTTGGCAATTAAAAAAACTAGATTTTAAAATCTTCATTACACACAAATTAAAAAAAACAAAATTTAACAAAACAAATTGCTACAAAATTGAAATTTTAAAATAAATAAGAGGCATGGGCTGTAAAAACACGTACCTCTTCTTCCGGATTGAACTTGATGACATTATGGAGCTATTTGATGGATGGATGAACAAAAACAATGGATTCACAAGCCAAAAGAAGAGTGCGTGTGCACTTGGGAAGCCCTTCTTAGCTGCAAACATGGGTTTGAGGAAAGAAAAATGAGCTTTCCAACCCGCAACAATCTTTAAGAAGGCTTTTTTCAAAGCACGTGCATGCTATAGGGTGCACGTGCTTTGAAAAATACTAAAAAAGTGTTTTTCAAAGTGTGTGCACCCTATAGGGTGCACGTGCTTTGTTTTGGATTGCCCAAGCCTAAGGCTTGGGTAACCCAAGCCATAGGGTGCACACCCTTTAGTGCGTACGTACTATGCATGATGGGGGACCAAAAAGAAAAGTGGCATCTTTTTGGTCCCCCATTTTTGTGCATATACCCTTATAGAATGATGTTTTGATGAGAAAAGACTCTGATGTTTTGATTTCTCCTCTGGCTCTGAAGATTCTGAACTATTTTTCCTTCAAGCCTCTTTGCAAATATAAAGTTTCCTTTAGTGTATATGACAAATTGTCATTTATGTCATTTGTGGCATTGTATTCACTTCATGGAAACTTCCCTTAAATTCAAAATCTATTCTCTCTCAACTTCAACTAAAATGTACATTCCTAGTACAAATATTAAAAATGAATTTTTGGGACATCTTACTATAAGAATGGTGATGGGTAGAGAGTGTTATATGGTATGTCATGCATGCTTATTAGTTGTCAATGATCATTTAGAAGCCCATTTTTTTGGTACTGTTGTCCCTTTTGAATGTATGAATTTATGCTTATGCTCAAACTCATAATTTAATGATCTTCTTTGATATAGATAAAGCTAGGTTCCATTAAGCTAGCAAAGAGATACATGAGATGAATATCTATAGAGTTGGAGTCGATGGGAAACTCAGAAAAGGAGCCTGCATAGGAATTCTTGCCGCTTCAAGGTGTGCATTTTTCTTTCAGAGCTCATCAAGTAAATATTCACTTCATGTGACATGTGGATAAATGGCCTCAATTGTTATTGTATACAAATAAATGTACCTTCATAGAATTAGGATTAATCATCAACAATAAATGAAATAATAACTAAATACAACCACAATTGAGCAACTATGTAACAAAATCAATGATTAATTGAGCATCCTATGGCTCTCTAACTAAGATGTTAATGAGTGAGCTCTCAACAAGCTCTCATTAATGACAGTCCTAGAATGAGAATGATAAAGATAAAACAATGCTAAAGCTAACAATTATCAAGATGAATGCTAAAATTTCTCTTAAATGCTTTTATAAATTCAAATTGCAAGAGGTTTGATGTAATTCTCAGATAGGTGGTTGATGAATTATGAAGGATTTTAGCCTTCCTTTTATAGATTTTCCAATGGTAGGGGGTGTAGTTGTGTTTAATCATGATTGAGTTGGGGTTAAGTCTTTGGTTCCACCCTTTAAAGACAAAGCAAAGTTTGTGTCCTCAAAGCTTGGGACAAGCAGACAAGATCAATGGTGAAGATTCCTTTTCACTTTGAGTGAATGAGATTCAATTTTGCTTGATCCATGTGAATGTCTTTCCTCAAATCTCATTGGTTGATTGATTTTCTCTCCTTTTGGTTTGTTGAGAGTAATTAATTTTTATTAATTGATTTAATTGATTTATTTTAGCCATGTACCCCTTGAATGGGTTGAATTTAATTTAATCTAAGACTATACAATTAATTGAATTAATTGTATTTTGATTTGATTTCACTTGATTAAAGTGCTCTCAATTTTGATTTTGATTGAATTAAGATTTGATTTTCATTTTGATTGGATAATTGTGCATTGTGATTCAATTGATTCAATTTTGTCCTTAATTTTCTTTGATTTGACTTGATTTAGTTTGAATTATCGTTAAATTTTATTTGTCCATTTTTAGGTGATTACAAATGCCCCTCTTTGAGTTGACGTGCGAAGCATGTCAATTCAAAGAATACTCTGATCTTGCTTGATAATCGGTCCTGATTCATTGATGGTCCATCTTTGATGTTTATTTGATGGTTGATTCTCTAATTTTTGATATGAGATTACTGTAGGTAATGATTGATATGAAACTCTCCTGATTGATGTGATTCTGATGATCATTCTCAATATGATAATTGATTGATTTGTTGATCGATATGAAATTCTCTTGATGATCTGATATGATGCCCCTTTCGTTTGATTATGAAATTTTTTTGATAAAAGCTTTCAATTTGATTTGATGATTGGTCTTTGATTTCTGTTGATGTTACTGATGATGTTGATTTGATTATCTGATGGTATGCCCCCTCAGAAATGAAACATATTATTGTTTTCGATGGATAGGTTTAAATGATTGATTGATATGTTTTCATTTCTGAAAAACACTTTATGATATGCTACACTTCTCAATTTGCCCCGGTTAATGCAATATTAATTTAGGTCAAAGTTAATTCTCACCTCCAAATTAGGTCAATTTAGCTTAAATAGGTTGAAAAACCTAGATTTACTATTCATTTTTACTTTTCTCTTATGTGATTTTACTCTGATTCTCTTCTGCATTTCGAGATGGTTGTGCCTATTCAAGAGCATCAATTCGAGTGGTGTCAGAGATATGTGAGGCTGCCTGAATATGGACCTCTGGTAAGTGCTTTTCAAACCTCGGTATTGCATTTCCCAATTTCATCGCTGCTTTCAAATAGTTAAGTCACGCTTATGAAAATTTCAATGTCTCCTAACACTGTTAAGTGTTGCTTCCATGGTTTTTAGTGTCGCTCATGAGTATTTTAATGTCGCTTATCAAATTTTCATTGTCACCTGTGGTTAAATGATTCACGCGTAAACTTAGTTTTTAAAAACCAAATTTCATAACATTTTACGCCTATGAAACCCTAGCATTTTGATGTCTCCTAGGAAGGTTTTATTGTCGCTTAAGTCGATTTAATGTCACCTGTGAAAGATTTGTCACCTGAGAGAAAAGTAATGTCGCCTGACAAAAATTGTGTGTCACTTAAGGAAATGTTGCCTGCGATGAATAAAATCACGTCTGTAGCATTTTTCTCAAAATTTTCACTTGTACTTGACTATTTCTATTTTTAATTTTCTATTTTTAAAATATTTAGTATGTCAAGATGACTGATTGGAATGATATGATTAGGTCATTTATTTTTGAACTAAACAATCAATTAGGATATCAATATAGTAATACCAATGAAGTTGATTTGTCAATCTGTCATGATATGGTGATGGTCTAATATTTTACTCTCAAGATCTAGAGAGATAAAACAATGATTTTCCTTCCTCAAGATATAGAGTTAGGAATTTTGATGCGCTCATGATGAGAAAATGAATTTTAGAATAACTTGATCAACTTTAGATGTTCCTTGGTATAATATGCTGATATGATTCTTTTGTTCTTTGCCAAATAGGCTGACTTCCCTATATTATATATCAGATCAGTTCCATCATGGGTTATTGACCTCGAGCAGACATTGACTGCGGCTGAGTACCATGTTATAGAGCTTTGTGGTTTGAGCTTCCTTCTTGATCTTCCCTAGTTCCAGCTAAACCATGGGTTATTGATAACTATGGAGGAGCATTGGCACTCTGACCACAATAATTTCCATCTTCCTCATGGTGAGATGATGATCATGCCTAAGGACGTGTATCATTTGCTACAGATTCCTTGTCGAGGAGAGATTGTTTATTATGATTATGTATATGATTCTACTATCTGCCAATGAGTGTTTGGGGATAATTTGATTAATGATGATATGATCACATGGCCATAGCTTGCTTCTTTCCCTACATTGCCTATAGTTCTAGGCGCATTGATTGGTGGTCTACTTCTTCCTGACCGATGAGGTCATGATTTTTCCATTGGTTGGTGTAGGATTCTAGAGGATTTTCTAGCACAACCTTGACATTTTGATTGGGGTTCTTGTGTGCTAGCTCAATTATATCAAGATCTTCATGAGGTGGTGTACAGAGAGAGTTCTTCTTTATCTGTCGATGCTATTATTCTTCAGTTATGGATTTGGGAGCATCTTCCTATTACCATGCCTATTTCTGATAGGAGACGGCCACGTGGATATCCTTATGCTTTTCTATATACTGGTATGGTGATTCAACATCATTTAGGTCATCTAGATTATTGGAGATGTCATATAGATGATCTTGATCAGGTTACATGGTGTCCCTATCTTGATTGTGATCTCTGGTGGGAAGATGATGATGAGTTGCCATATATGTTTAGTCCTTGTTGGATGATTGGCCGATTTGATACTGTTATTGAGTGGTTTTGTTTTGGTCAAGTTTCCAGACAGTATGGTAGGATACAGGATATGCCTCTGGGAAATGCATTATATGCACGAGTATAGGTCGAGAGATCTTTATGGGGCCCTTATATTGATTATCAGTTTGCCTTGGCTCAGATTGTTGGTATGCCTTTCTATAGATGGGAGATGTTGACAGGTATGTCTGATGCAGGGATGTCCCATGAGTATCAAGACTGGTGGTCTCAGAATAATTTTATTCATTTCACAGATCCCTCAGAGCCTATTCCATATTGATGTGGTGGTGGCAGCGATGGTGATGATGGACGTGGTGGTGGTAGACATCGGAGGCATAGAGGACGTAGAGATCCTCCTGTTGTTGCTAGTAGAGGACGGGTGAGGGATGGAAATGGTCGAGATAGAGCCAGAGATAGGTAGGTTGATGTAGTCTAGATATTTCATCCTAGAGAAGCAGTTAGATAGGATAGAGTTCATCGACAACAAAGAGCTCAGTGACAGGCTCATGTTGAGGCTGCTAGATAGGTTCCTCGGGGTTTAGATCCTTTAGTGTAGTTATAGAGAGTTGCCCTGGCACAGCAGGATGATGATGCTCAGTAGGTTCAGGGTCAGCAAGTTCTGGCATAGCTGATTCCTCCACCAGTTCAGCAGCCAGAGGATCATGGACAGGATGGATAGGATGTTCCCACTATTGGTTCTTTAGCCCGAGATATGCAGTCTATGAGGATAGACATGTCTACTATTATGGGGCGTTTAGGTCAGGTTGCTACCTTGATGTAGCAGTTTCTTTCAACCATGATTGTTCAGAGATCAAGCGGAGCAAACACTTCTCAGGCTCCTCCTCCATAGGATGATAGAGATCCAGATTGTTCTGGTGCTATGGGATCTTGATTGATTGATGATAGATTCATTTATCATTGATGTCCTCTATTGCCTATTTCATGTTTTTTGATTGGTCAGAACCTTTGATGTACCTCTTTCATGATATTGTATCTGGATATACTTTGATGTACTGGATCCTTTGAGAAAAATTCTTTTGATGATATATGATGATCTATTCCTTCGTCTCTATTGATGATTTGATTTATGAGATTATCTTTATATGTAGCTATATGATGTTTATGATGCATTTTACTTTTATGCGATGGATGCAATGTATCTTATTTTTATGATATAGATAGATGGATGCATTGATGTATGGATAATATGAGATGTTTTCTATTTTTCAATGTATGGATGCAAATTGTTTTATGGTCATATGGATATGGATGATCCTATGTTTTTGTATTTTCAAATGTATGCAATTCTATCTATAACTACATGTATGCAAATGATGTATGAGTAATGATTCTTTTTCTATTTTCTGTCTATTTATGTATAATGACTAATGATTAATGCTATGCATGAATGAAAAAGATAATCTCATTTTTATTTTTTTGAATCTTAAATCATGATGTTTGAATTGAATCCTCTCATTTCATTTTTCCCCTTGCAATTGAAGCTAAGAAAGGAAAAAATATATATATACAATGCACTTAATCTAACATGTATGTAGCTAACTGTCATTATTCAATATTTAGAGCTTATAATCATCATTGAGCATTTTTTTTTTTTGGATCCCATTTTTTAGTACAATCATCACTAGTTCAACTATGATGATATGAATACTTTTATCTTTTTCCTTGCTTTCCCATCAGTCTCTTCGGTACGACTATCATTGATTGAAGCCAATCATGAGAGGGTGAATACCGATTTTGTTGGATTCTATGTTGCAACTGGATGTTGGTATTATGATATTGAAGATCAAAATAGCCAAGGTATCCGTTTGCGTAAACAAGCAAAAATCTCTATTTTATCCTATGTATAAGTCCTCGATGATTCTTTGATGATCACATCCTTAGAAAAATAATACATGATTTAAAACTTTGATTTTAAGACAATCATTCAAAAATCAAGAAAATATCATCCTTTCATCATATCTTGTCTAGTCTAAAACTTTCATCGATTCGCTAGAAAGGAATGATTTCATCAGTTTTTCAAATCCATAGTTCAAGTGTAGTTCCATCCATTTCATACTTGTAATCTTGATAAAGAGTAAGGTCATTTAAGTTCTTGGATCAAATTTTCATTTTAGGCTCAAATTGGATTAGGACGCAGATTTGATTAAGTCTTCCTCTTTTGAGTGTGATGAATTGATTCTCTGATTGAATAAAGCTTGTTGATGAATCCTTTCTCCTTGAGAGTAGAGTGCCCCTAGTTTGATATTGATTTCATTTATGGGACTTAGGACAATTTTTCAATTAGGTGACCAAAATCTTAAGGTACTTGCAAATGCAATTGTGGGGTTTTATTATGCAATATATACAAATGCCAGTGAATGCAATATTAACAAGGTGACCTTCTAAGTATGCAACTGACTTGGACTTTCAACGGTGCCTATTTACCAGGTTTTCACCGATTGAATGGATCAAGCTCTTTTTTTTGTTTTTAAAGCTTTTCTCTTTTTTTTTTGCTACCAAGGTGCCTATTTGCTAGGTTTTCACCAAGGCACTTTTCTTCTTTTTTGATTTTTTTGTATTTTTTTGTATTTTTTTTTTTCATATTATCAAGGCACCTATTTGCTAGGTTTTCACCAAGACAACATATTTTTGAGGATCATATTTGAATGTTTTTCCTTTCTTCATGCTCAATTTTCCACTATTTTTGATCTTTTGTGCTTTTCAAATGTTTTTGGTATTTTATTCTTTTCCAATGTTTTTGGTATTTTCAAGATCTCTTTTGAACTATGTACAATAAATATGATGCTCTCCATCTGATACTCTTTATACTCTTTCATCTACCTTAGGTATAGAACCTCTTAAGATGTATGCTATTTATGGGTTCTTGTAGCTCTTCACCATCACAATCTAATAACTTGTATGTGCTAGTCCCAAAATCTTCAACAATGAGAAATGGTCCTAACAAGTTTGCTTCCCACTTTCCTTTTTTCTCTCTTTCTGCTTGGCTCTTGGGATTTTCACACAACACTAGGTGACCTATTTGGAATGTCCTTGGCTTGATGTGTTTATTGTAAGATCTTGACATTCTATTCTGGTACACCTTTAAGTGATCAAAGGCTTCTTTCTGGCTTTCATCCAAGAGTTCTAGTTCTTGTAGCCTAGTAACCCTATAGTCTTCCTCATTTATCAATCCATGCTTAGATATCCTCAAGGATGGAAGTTCTACCTCCAAAGGCAAAACTGCTTCTGTTCCAAAGACTAAGGAGAAGGGTGTAGCCCCTGCTGGCATCCTTATGCTTGTTCTATAAGCCCACAAGGTCGGGTTTATCTTGATATGCCAATCTCTACCAGAATTATCCACCGTTCTCTTCAAGATTTTCAATATATTTTTGTTTGTTACTTCGGCTTGTCCATTACCTTGAGGGTAATAGATTGAAGATGATGATGCATCATGTGAAATTTGGTGCACAATTCCATTATGTCTTTGTTCTTGAAATGCCTTGCGTTATCCATTATAATGGCATGAGGTACACCATATCTACAAATTATATGATTTAGGATAAACAAGGATATCTATTTGCCTATTGAAGTTGATAGGGGTACAGATTCCACCCACTTAGTAAAGTATTTTGTGGTTGTTATGATGAATTTATGCCCATTCGAAGATGGTGGATGAATAATTCCTATTAGATCTAGAACCCACTGATAGAATGGCCAAGGTGTGGTCATTGGATGAAGTTCTTGCACCGGTGCATGTATCAAATTTCCATGGAATTGATACTTCTTACAAGTTTTTGCAAAGTTACAAGAATCTTTTTCCATGGTAGGCCAAAAATATCCTATCCTAAGAAGTTTCTTAGCTAAAGATAATCCATTTGAGTGTGATCCACAAATTCCTTCATGAATTTCTCGTAAGGCTAAGTTTGATTCTTCCTCTTCTAAACACCTAAGGAGCATTCCATCAAGACTTTTTCGATACAATGTTTCAGCAATTATAGTGTATTTGGCAGCTTGTCTAATGAAGCTTTTCTTTTGGTTTCTAGTTTGATTGATAGGAAGGGTTCGGTCTTTCAAATAGGTGTAAATGGGTCCATACCAAGGTGAGTTAGTTGTAGTAAGTAGGAAAATGGTATAAGGATGGGTTGGGTCATACGCAGGTTGAATCGCTTCTTCTACCAAGAACTCGTATCTATCATTCTGATCAGGCATCTGCAAAAGTGATGCTAAGGTTGCCATGGCGTCTGCTGCCTTGTTCTTTTCTCTCAGAACTTGTTCAAATGTGATGATTATGAAATACTTCTTGAGATTATCCACCATGGTTTTGTAAGGTACTAATTTGTCATCTTTCATCTGATATTCTTCATTGACTTGATTTATGACTAATTGTGAATCTCCATATACCTTTAATTCTGTCACTTTCCATTCTGATGCCAACTTGATTCCAATAACCAAGGCTTCATATTTTTCTATATTGTTTGTACATGGAAATAGAAATTTGTATGACTTAGGGATAGTGGAGCCTTGAGGCATGATTAGAAGCATGCCTGCTCCTGACCCATGGTGAGTGTAGGAACCATCAAAATAAAGCTGCCATGTTTTTGCCTCAACATTCACAATCTCTGCATCTGGGAATTCAACTTGTATAAGATGATCATCATGAAGTGGTGCTTTTGCTAATTGGTCTGTAATGAATTGTCCTTTAATTTATTTTTTGTCAACATATTCTATATCAAATTCACTTAGGATCATCACCCACTTTGCTAATCTTCCATTTAATGTTGTTTTGCTTAGTAGATACTTCAAAGGGTCAATTTTAGCAATGAGCCTTATCTTGTGGGCTAGCATATAATGGCATAATTTTTGGGAAGCAAAAACTATAGCCAAGCATGCCCTTTCCATGAAGGTATAGTTCAGCTCATATTTGACTAAGGTTCTACTAATGTAGTAGATTGCCTTCTCTTTTCCATTCTCATCCTCTTGTGCTAGAAGTGCCCCCAATGAATTCTCTATTGCTGAAATGTACAAGATTAAGGGCTTGCCTCTAATAGGTGGCATCAATATTGGTGGATTCATGAGGTATTTCTTTAGTAGATTGAAATCCTCTTCACATTTTTCATCCCACTTGAAGATTGTATCTTTATGCAAGAGTTGGGTGAAATTATGGCATTTTTCTGCCAATTGAGAGATGAATCTCCTAATGGATTGTATCCTTCCTTGTAAAGATATCATCTAACTAATGGTTTTAGGTGCTTTGATTTCCATTAAGGCCTTCACTTTAGCGGGATCAACCTCTATCCCTTTGGCAGATACAATGTAACCTATAAGTTTACCAGATTGAACTCCAAAAGCACATTTCTTAGGATTAAGCCTTACTTTGAACTCCTCTAACCTTTCAAAAAAATTTCCAAGACAGGTAGATGTTCTTTTCTTGAATGTGACTTAGCTAGTATTTCATCCACATAATCCTCCATGAACTTATGCATCATATCATGGAATATTGTAATCATTTCTCTTTGATAGGTTGCTCCTGCATTTTCCAAGCCAAAAGGCATGACATTCCAACAAAATGTACCCCATGCACATGTAAAGGTATTTTTATCTTGGTCTTCAGGTGCTATCTTGATCTGATTATAGCCACTAAATCCATCCATGAGTGAAAACATGGAGTGTCCCACTATTAGGTCTACAATGGCATCAATGCTCGAAAGTGGGAAATTGTCTTTAGGACATGCCAAGTTTAAGTCCCTAAAATCCATGCATATTCTGATGGACTTATCCACTTTTGATACTAGCACTATATTGGAGATCCATTGTGCATAATCAATGGCTGTTATAAACCCCACCTTTAATAGCTTCTCTAACTCCACTTTGACAAGTAGGGCTATATGAGGGTGCATTTTCCTTAGTTTTTGCTTGACCTGTTTGGCTCCTTCCTTTATATTGAGATGATGCATTATCAAATTTGGGTCTAACCCCAACATATCATCATAAGACCATGCAAAGTTAACTTTATTTTCCTTAAGGAACTTGATAAACTCTATTCTTTCTTCACTGGATAGAGATGATGCTAAGTGGATGAACTTTGGCTCTGTTTCTGATCCAATGTTTATCTTTTCTATTGGCTCGATTAGAATTGGAGACCTTTCTTCATATTGATCTAGGAGAACATCCAAAATCCCTTCTATAGGTGCCTCAATTGGGTTTTCACCTTTATAAACATCCTTTATTTCTTTTTTTCTTTCTTTTGGATCTAATGTTGCCACAAAGTGGTTTTCAACACTCGATTCTTTTCCTTTTCTTATTTTTTTAATTTTTTTAATTTTTCTTGGATTAAGAGTTTGAATGCTCCCTTTGATCATTTCTTCTTAATATTCCTTGGTAAAAGAAGGTTCAATAGTGTGGAGGTATTGGGACAATGTCTTCTCATTCAAGAAAGTTGGCAAGGTATCGGGTTCAATGGTATCCCATTCAATTAGGTCCGGCTGAATGAGAGTTAAAGGGTCAACACTTGGATTTGTCTCAATTTAGTTTGAAGTGTATAGCTCATTTTTGGAGGGTTCATACATTGTATCTTGAAGATCTTGGACATGGGCTTCCTCTAAATGCTCTAAAGAAGAAGGATCAAAATCCTCCTCACTAGACTCCACTATGGTTTCTATTGGATAAAATTCACGGGGATTAAACCTAGCATTTGATTCTTCCATAGTAGGTCTCCATGAAGGAACATATGGCTCACCTATCCATTGATTTATTTCTATTTCTATTCTTGGCACATTATTTGGACCCTCTTGACTAGAACTAGATGCTTGATTTGAAGTTGATTCCGCCATTAGTCCTTTATTTTTGGTAGAAGCATAGGTATGAATGACATCAATACCCTTGTCTTGGCATGACTCATCTGATAGGGGCTCCCATTCCCATTCATTATAATCCTCATCACTATGAGATTCTAATTGTAGTATTTGATCATATACTTTGGGATAATGTTTTTGTGTATACCCTTCTTCAAGATATCCTAAACCTGTTTTCTCCTTGGAATCTCACCATGTGGATTCTAGGGGTTCAATTAGCCCTTCATTTCTTGTGCCTAAAGGTCCTTGACCTTTTTACCCCATCTTTTGCATGATTTCAAAACCTTTACCATATTGATGAGTAGGGATGGTTATATTTTGAATGTGCTTGACGTGAGCACTTGATTCTTCATCCTTGTATAACCAATTCAGAATTTCATTGTCCTCTTCACTCATGGTGGATGATGTACTTTCCCTTACAAATTTTTCATTATATTTATGAGGTAGACTTGGAGGTTTTCCAAAGGACTTTGGTGATAAGGGTAGGTCCATCATGGATAAGGAGTATTCACCCACTCCTTGTTGTTTAATTTTGCATTGCTTATCAATGTTTTTCATCATTTTATCCATCTTTTGATAATGGGATTCTTTAGTATATCTTTGGATAGCTTTGATAGAGTCTTCTTTTGCTTCTTCCATAATATCTTCCTCATTAACCTTCTCTTTTCCTTTAGTCGATGTAGTTTGGTTAATGAGTTTTGGAGTTTCTTTAACAACAATTTCTTCTTCCATCTTTTCTTTTCCTTTTAGCAAAGGGATGTCTTTAGTTATTTGGCCTTGTTCCATTTGATTAGGTATAGACCCTTCAGCATTGTGTGGAACCAATGAGTCATTTATAGGTTTGACGTTATTACAATTTTGGAAGGGATTGAGGTCTCCACTTACCATTATGTCTTGCCCTTGATATGGGAATTTTAGGCATTGATGGTAAGTTGAAGGAACAACCTGCATTTCGTGGATCCATGGCCTTCCTAAGAAAATATTATAAGTCAATTTTAGGTCCAATACTTGGCATATGGTCTCTTTTTTCATAGGACCAACTCTTATGGGCAAAACTATGACTCCTCTTGACGCTCTTTCTTCATCATCGTAGGCTTTTATGGTTATCTTTTTCTTTGGGTCAATAGCCTCCTCAGAAAATCCTAAGGCTTTTACCAAGCTAAGGGTACAGCTATTTAGTCCAACACCTCCATCTATAAGGACTCTTTTCACCCTATGCTTGTGGATTAACACCTCTATGTGTAAGGGCAGATTTTGGGGATGATTAAGAGACATATCATCTTGTTCAAAGAATGATAGGTGATGAGGTGCAATTAAATGCCCCCCCATGTTTTGGAACTTGTCTACCTCCAAATTTAGAGTCACATTTGTTTCCAACAAGGCTTTTTCCAAGATATCCTTATGGATTGGTGATAGTTTGAGCAGCTCAAGAATAGAGATTTGAGTGGGAGTTCTTTGCAATTGGTCAACCAAGTTGTATTGTTTTGATGATGATGTGGAAGCTTGGTTTGATATCACTACTTTAGGAGCATTATTAGGTATAACAATTTTTTATGCTTGCCCCATAGTGATTACATTTGTTGATGCTTCTCTTGATTTGCCTTTTATTATAACAACATTTACGCTTTGATCTTCTTCACTTATGGTATTTATTATGTTATAATAAGTATGGGCAAAATTCACTTTATCATTACCCTTTTTATGGTTTTGATTTGTGTTGGATGACTCCCCCTTTTCATGATTCAAAAAGGGGTTCTTGTAGGCCATGTGATCCCCATTGTTTCGAGGTCCTTCAATTTGGATGATGACATTATTAATCAAATCTTGCACTAAGTGCTTCAATTCATGCACTCATTGGTTGGATGACCTCTTTTTCGATGGTATTCACAATGATGAGATGCATTCCACCAATGAGGTTTGACTTCAGGTTCATAATTTGATATGTTGGGTAACGTGATAACTTGATTGGCCAACAAGGTTCTTAGTACATTCTCCCAAGGTTCACCCAAGGGGGTGAATTTCATTTTATTATAGCTGGAGTTTGATTTTGACTTATCCCAAGTCTTATTGTTGGAAGTGTTAGAATTGTTGTTGTTATAATTATTGGGATTATATGGAGCTTTATTTGCTTGATTAACATTATTTGAAGAATTTTCTCCATAGGGTAGAATAAAAGGGGTAGACTTCAAGTTGTGTGACTCCACAACCCCATCATTCACAAGATTTTTATTGTTATTTTTATTCCATGATTTCGATTTATCAGTGTGATTGTTGGACCCTTGATTAAAATATTTAGGAACATAATTATTGTTATTGTTTCTGTTATTATTGTTGTTGGATTTATTATCTTTAAATAATTTAATCTCACCTCTTTTGACCAAAACATATTCAATCTTAACTCCATTTTCAATAAGTTTTTCAAATGTTGGAGGACATTGAAGTTGTAATCGATAGTTCATTTCAGCAGTCAAGTTATTGGTGAAGATCTCCATCTTCTCTTTCTCTGGGATACTTCGTGGGTACCTTGCGAAAATGATCCTCCACCTTTCTAGGAATCCTAAGAAGGACTCTCCATCTTTTTGTTTGGTATTGCATAGCTTGAGCATCATGATCTCATGCTCAATGTTGTAAGAGTAATGGGTTATGAATTTGGAGGCTAACTCCTCAAAAGACTTTATTTCGGGAGTTAGTTTTGAAAACCACTCCATTGCGGGACCTCCTAAGCTTCTAGGAAAGAGTCTCATTAGATAAGTATCATTGTGCATGAACTCTATGCTTAGGGTGCAAAATTCCCTTAAATGGTCTTGTGGGTCTGTTTTACCCATGTATTTATCATATTTGGGAAAGATAGTATTAAAAGGAAAAGATACCATTGCTAAGCTTTTGTCAAAAGAAAAAGGACACAAAGCTTCTATGGAAAAGGCCTTAGGTTCAGTTGCCTTCTTCATGGTATTGATTTGTTCTTGAAAGGCCTGAATCTGCCTAGTCATGACGTTCATAGGATCATCTTGGTGTTGGTCTTTCCTAATTTGGTCAATATCAAAGTCATAGGGAAGCTTTACCCCCTTTTGTGCAAGGCTTAGGAAGAAGTTCTCCCTATCTTTGTCTATTAATTTTTCCATAACCTCTAGGAAATCATTATCTTGGGCAGCTTTCTCAACCCTTTCCTCAAGTGTCTCCTTAGGGTTATAGTTGGCATTGTTGATATTGTGATAGGCTGAATTAATATCACCCATCTCTTCAATTCTTGGTTCAAATAGATTCGTGAAAATTTCTTCTTGATTAGGATCTTTGAACTCACTTTGGTACTCCACTTCTTGCCTTGCATTTGCAAAGATAGTGCTATCACCTGGTAATGATCCCCTATATGTTTGTGACCGTGTGGAAACTAGCATCCAACAAGGGTTCATTTTGGAATTGATCCTTGATATGAGAGTTGTTGATTTTATTATTGAGGAGATTTAAAAATATAAGATTCTTTTCAATGGATATCTCTCACTTGTTTATGTATTTCAAACACAACAACCACACATTCACTTGTCTCTTTTACCCACTTAAACACAAAATGTTTGATTTGTAGAATGTTGTCATGGGTTTTTCACAAGAAAACACTTCAAACACCTACCTAGCACAAGATTTGGTTCGTAAACATGGCTCTAGAAGGTGGTCTTTGCTACTTTATCAAGGTTTTAGTATATATTCCATTCAAATAGACTTCAATCTCTCATCCTCCAAGGAGGCTTCCCACATGCATTGAAGTATGATTTTGCGCAATCCGTGATGACTACTAGAGGAAGGTTGAAAAATTAAAATCCATTTTTCATGCACCCCATTAAGGATACATGCGTTTCATTTTAGAGTGGGTTGGATTCCCATGGAAAAAGTGAGTGTATCCCACTTGGGGTTGTCCCTCTCACTAGCCTCGTTAAGGAAAACTTGGGAGGTGAGCCCACTATTGCTATAGCGTATATATGAAAAAAAAGAAATGAACTTAGGCCGACAAGTTTGGGAGTTTGATTCACTCAAAGAGTGAAGAGCATATCCCTATTGTCTTTCTTTGTTCCACACACTTAAACACACGTTTGTTCTTTCCCAATCTCTTGACAAGGAGATTCTTAAAATTGAAGTGTGAAATTCATTTCCTATTTTATCTCAAGCTTATATCAAATTGAATGCCACAATTTAATCAAGTGCAAGCTTGAATAGAGAAATTCCTTTTTCTTGTAGCTAACCGAAGTTAGGGGCATTTTTAAGGGATTTCATTATTTTCATCTCACCTTGGCAATAGCTCCTTCCAAGTGTGTTTGTCCTCCAGCAAGTTAGTCAACACTAACAATCACTACGAGGGGAAACCAAAATTGAACTTGACAAAGAAAAGATTTATGTAATGAATTTTAAGTACTTTAATTACAAATTTTCAAACAAAAATTTGAACTAAGGACTAAAGATCCAATTAAGAGAGACAAATTTATGTTTGTAAGCTTCAATTACACCAAGGTATTTTTGATATACCTAATTATCCTCCTCTTGTGTTAACTAAAGACCGACCTTGATATGTGCCATGTTTTCCTTCTTTATCTTCTTAGCTAGTGCCTTCCCTTCTTTGTTAAACCTAGTTTCTGGCTTCTGCACTTTTTGATGCCTGTTCATTTACAGTCAAAATGTACAAACAGAAAGTTAGATGATAGAATTAATCAATCTAAAAGCAAATTAAGATAGAAAATTGAAAGCGACATTGTCCAGCAAATAGGTGATATTAAATTGTTTACAGGCGTAAGTTAACGATTAGCAAGTGAAACTGAAAAGTGCAACAGATGACACATAAACTTTAACAAGCGTAAACAATATTTAAAGATGCATGAACTAATTAAGTCTAAGTGACACTTTAAGAATAACAAGTGTAAGAGAATGATACTAGGCGTGACTTGTTATCCAAAATGCTTCGCAAAGCTCGGTCACAGGCGATGACAGATTATCGTCAGGTGACACTTCTTAACTCACAAGCGTGACTTCTTCAGGCAAAGGCAATATGAATTTATCACACAGTCGTGATTTCTTCAATTACAGGCGATAGCAAAGAATGTAAGACAGAATAGAAAGTATCAACTAGGCACAAACTTTCAGCAAATAAGCATCGATACAAAGCTGGTAGGCATCATCCAAATGATTGCAAGCATGACTGAATTGACTGTAGGCATGATTTAACATGTTTCCTACAAAAATTCCACAGAAAATAGCAGATACAAGCATACAAAAGATGATCCAAATGATAAAATGAGGCTTACTGCCCCATGCTGGGTACCATTTTGTATAAAAATAAATGTACCTTCATAGAATTAGGATTAATCATCAACAATAAGTGAAATAATAACTAAATACAACCATAATTGAGCAACTATTTAACAAAATCAATGATTAATTGAGCATCCTATGGCTCTCTAACTAAGATGTTAATGAGTGAGCTCTCAGCAAGCTCTCATTAATGATAGTCCTAGAATGAGAATGATAAAGATAAAATAATGCTAAAGCTAACAATTATCAAGATAAATGCTAAAATTGTTCTTAAATGCTTTTCTAAATTCAAATTGCAAGAGGTTTGATGCAATTCTCAGATAGGTGTTTGATGAATTATGAAGGATTTTAGCCTTCCTTTTATAGATTTTCCAATGGTAGGGGGTGTAGTTGTGTTTAATCATGATTGAGTTGGGGTTAAGTCTTTGGTTCCACCCTTTGAAGACAAAGCAAAGTTTGTGTCCTCAAAGCTTGGGACAAGTAGACAAGATCAATGGTCAAGATTCCTTTTCACTTTGAGTGAATGAGATTCAATTTTTCTTGATCCATGTGAATGTCTTTCCTCAAATCTCATTGGTTGATTGATTTTCTCTCCTTTTGGTTTGTTGAGAGTAATTAATTTTTATTAATTGATTTAATTGATTTATTTTAGCCATGTACCCCTTGAATAGGTTGAATTTAATTTAATCCAAGACTATACAATTAATTGAATTAATTGTATTTTGATTTGATTTCACTTTATTAAAGTGCTCTCAATTTTGATTTTGATTGAATTAAGATTTGATTTTCATTTTGATTGGCTAATTGTGCATTGTGATTCAATTGATTCAATTTTCTCCTTAATTTGCTTTGATTTGACTTGATTTACTTTGAATTATCATTAAATTGTCTTTGTCCATTTTTAGGTTATTACGGTTATTATATTTCTTTGAGTAATGTTCTCTTTTTTCATTTATTTGTCTACCATATTTGCAGTTTGCAGGAGGGTTTGATGCAGAAACCATGTGTGCTTTTGAGGAATTGTGTCATCTTGTTCACATTGATGAGAAAGAGTCACAAGATCTAAATTATTTCAGTTTCTCAGCTTAGTATCATTGCCGAGTAAATACCTTATTTTTATGGAGGCATAATTATAGGTGCAATAAACTATGTAATGGTACCTTGAATGTGAATCAATATTCTAAAGTCCTTGAATCCAAGAAAATGTAGGTCAATAACATAAAATATATCACTTAGAAGACTTGTAAAGAGTCTTGGTGAGTTTAATTATTTTGAAACACTTTAGAAATATTGAATACATCATTGCTTGCCAACTATTTGACCTAGAAAATCATTGGTTCTTCAAGAAAAAGATTGTTTGCATGCCAAGCACTAAACAGGAACAGTCAATAAAAGGACTAAAATTCTTTGATTTTAAGACTTCAAAACAATATAATAAGTACATGGAATGATCAAAACCTATAATACCAATCAATGAATGCTTTTCCTATCAATTTTGTATTGAATAGATAGTTTAATAATATGAACGCCAGACTGTGTCTTCACGAGTAGAGAAGTGACTGTTTGTAAAGAATTAAAAGTTTATTACTTGTTAGTTTATTACATTGTCTTCTTTGACCATACACCACTCCACACAAGAAGGACTAAAACCAAACCATAGGATGGTCTAGGAATTTAGAAGACATCCTTTATTACAAAGAAAAACAAAATATAGAACTCAAGTCCCAAAGAAAAACTGAATAGCCTAGGTGCCCTGCACCAATACACCCCCCATGTAAGTCAATATTCTGAAGTCCTTAAATCCAAGCAAATATAAGTCAATAACACCAAATATTTCACTTAGAAGTCTTGTGAAGAGTCTTGGTGAGTTTAAGCATTTTGAAGCACTTTAGAAATATCGAATACATCATT